>PVJH01038666.1:0-17027 GCA_004026705.1 Nesogale talazaci | reverse complement strand
GACGGCACGGAGAGGCCGATTTATCACAACTGAAAGAAGAAATCGCAAAACTGACTTCCACAAACCACCAAAGAATACTAACTGTTTAATGGAGCCAATTGCAACGACTAAATTATCAAAGAATTAACCAACAATTATCCCTTACGGACATCATCCTGAATAATCCCCACCGTTAACAGAATAGAAAGATTCTCAACTTTCCTAATACCTGAAACAAGGTAGATCTGAATCGTGAGTTATGGCCCTAATTATGGGAGATGTAGGCTATATTATCTGTCCTCACACTGATGTATAGAGAATCGCCTTTCTTTGGTTTTTTGGTGTCTGCTTTTTGAGTCTTGACAATATGTCATGTAAAAGTTGTAGCCGTTAAAAAAAAAAAAAGTTGTAGCCATCCAGCCTTGTGTCTCATTTTATCTTCACAATCATCCTTTAAAGCAAGGGCTATTAACCCCGTTTTAACTAATCAAAGACTCAGCAAGATTTCATAAATAAATTGTAACGGATCTTCTAGAACTAGAAAGGAAACCAAAGTCTTACCTGATTCCAAAGCCATTTTACTTTCTGTACCTACAGTGCTGAGTGTAAACTATCACATCTCACAGATGGAATGTCATCGTGCTAAACCAATGTTTTTAATCCCTAGACTCACAGACCTTACTTTATTTCTCTCATGCTTCCTGTCACACCTAGACAATTTCTAGCTCCTAACTAGTCATGGGCTTCCTTTTACCTCAGCTTCAGTTTTTTTTATGCACCAATATCATAAGAGTTTTCTAAAATCATGTTTGGTTTTACCAGCATGCTTCTGGCCCACTGATTCAAGCACCCCTTTATGTGCATAGCTTAGCTAGCCATTTAAAACCCTGATCTGCCCTTTAAGAGTCCTGGTGGCCCAGGAAGTTAAGCATTGGACGTTAGTCAAAGGGTCAGCAATTCAAAGCCACTGAGCAATCTAGAGAGAGAAAGATGAGATTTTCTGCTCCCATAAGGATTGAGTCTTGAAAACCCTAGAGGGCTGAGCCCCAGTGGTGTATTGGTTGTGCGCGGGACTGCGGCCCACTGGGACGGAGGTTCAATTCCAGCAGTGGGGCTGGGCCTCCTACTCCCACCACCGGAGAGCAGTGATGCCAAAAAAAAAAAAAAAAGGAAGAAAAAAAAAGAAAACCCTAGAGTAGTTCTACTCAATCCTATGGGGACACGAGTTGGAATTGTCTTGTGGCAGTGGTTTTAATTTGGCCTCTATTTACCTTTCCCACATTATCCCCCACTTCAAACTCTCTGCTGGCATCAAACAGTTCTACTCACTGTTCCAGAATTGGTTCTAATCTCTTGATCTAACTGAAGTCCCCACTCTTCTGTGTGTTAAATACCATGGTTAAAGTCCCTGTTGCATTCCAAGCACTAACTGTATGCTGGAGGGTTAGAGAAGGTATTTGGGTCCTTAGCCTAGCTTAGCTCTCCCGCTTTCTTGCTGTGTGTATGACCTTGGACAAGTCCCCTCACCATCCACAACTTCAGTTATCTACTCTTTAAAATGGGACTGATAATATTCTTATCAACGGTTATTGTAAGAATTATTGAGATGGTACAGAGGTATCAATATATGATTTTTGTATGTCTAAACAAGCGTAGGGAAGACCACAGAAGGACTGCTGCATTTGAATAATGGTGTTGACAAAGAATATGCACTGTCAGAAGATTCAAACAAATCTGTCTTGAAAGAAATATACAGCCAGAGTGCTCCTTAGAAGCAAGAATGGTAAAACTTCATCTCACAAACTATGGACCTGTTACCAGAAAGGACCAAACAAGCCAAACTCACTGCCATCGAGTTGTTTCTGACTTAGGGATAAGACCCTGTAGGACAGATTACAACTGCCCCTGCCTTTCTGAGTCTGGAACATTGTGGGAGTAGAAAGCCTCATCATTCTTCTCAGGAGCAGCTGGTGGTTTTTTTGTTTTGTTTTGTTTTAATAATTTATAATTTGTTTTTGTTTTGGGGGCATCACTGCCCTCTGGTGGTGGGAGTAGGAGGCCCAGCCTTGCTGCTGGAATCGAACCTCCAACCCAGTGGGCCGCAGTCCCGCGCACAACCACTACGCCACCGGGGCTCAGCCTAGCTGGTGGTTTTGAACTGTTGATCTTACAGTAGCAGCCCAAGACATAGACACTATGCCACCAGAAAGGACCAGTCCCTGGAAAATGATCTCATGCTTCGTAAAATGGAGAATCAGCACCCAAAAAAGGAAGACTCACAATCAAAGGGGCTGACACAGTGGCTCCAATAATGGGCTCACATGTAGATGCTGTGAGGATGGTACAGGGCAGGCAGGGTTGTATTCTGCTGTGCATGTGCTTGCTATGATTCGGTACCAGCCTGGTGGAACATGCATGTCTGCTTGTGCACGCTGCTTCCTGTCATCCAAACGATTAAGAGCAAACTCCATGCTTAATATGATGCCTCTTTGTCTCCCATACAAGGAAAGGAAAGGGTTCAATAAAAGCAGAAGGCTACAGATAATGGATCATTCTATCACTTCTCACTTGCCTAAAGTCCTTTTTCTTCTTCAACAATTTTTTACTATGGATTGGGTGGGGGGGGGTTGTCTTTCAGATCAACACTTTTATATTCAACAGCGTATGGTACAGCCTGTGTTAGACTACATTATGGGGAAAGACCCATCCCTGGAAAAGGCCATCGTGCTCAGTAAAGTCAAAGTTAAGTGAAAAAGAAGATCCTCAGTGGGATGGCTTGGCACCGTGGCTGCAACAATATGCTGAAATATAGCAATTGTGAAGATGTGCAGAACCAGCCCATATTCTGGACTGTTGGACGTCGGGGAACTATGAGTCAGAACTGATCCACAATCCCTAATAACAACACTGACCGACAAATGACAAAGCAATCTCCAGAGTCTGTTCCCTTTGTTATGAAGGTCTCTGTCTTGTATTTTATGTCCTTCCCCGCTTCTTATCACTGGTCTCATATTACATTTGCCCATTTGGGACTGCCTAATTTCATGCCGCTTAGTGTTCGGGTGTCACCATTGTTCTGTAGTGATGTACAGTATCCCATTGTATGCATTACCAGAGCTCCTTTATTCTTTCATCTCCTGATGGCCACTTAGATTGTTTCCATCTTCTTGCTATTGTCAACAGTGCTGTGAAGAACAGGGTGCACCCAGCTGTTTGTGCTCTGACTCTGATTTCTTTAGGGTATATATCTAACAGAGGGATGGTTGGATTTTTTTTTGGAGGGGGGTCATCACTGCTCTCGGGTGGTGGGAGTAGGAGGCCCAGCCCCACTGCTGGAATTGAACCTCCGTCCCAGTGGGCCGCAGTCCCGCGCACAACCACTACGCCACTGGGGCTCAGCCCCTGGGATGGTTGGATTTTATGGACTTTCTCTTCCCAGTTGTTTGAGGTGATGCCATCCGCTGTTTGTACAAATATTCGGTTCCACCAGCAGCATATGAGGATTCCAATCTTTCTGGCATTTATTTTCTGCGTTGGGGTCCTTGTCTGGAAAAGAAAGTATTATCACATCATTGTTTTGTCTAGATTCTTTAAATGCTCTCTGTTCTCAAATAATCTCTCAGTCAGAAACCTCAACTATCTCCCTCTATTGCTTTGGTCAAAATCATTCCCTTCCCCTATTCACACTATTCATTCAACACCTCTGGAACTCCCTGAGATATCTTCTGTACCAGCCACTTGACTTCTCTCTTAGCCACTCATACATACTCTGTTCATCCACACTATCAGGGACACACTTGGCTGTTCCTGGGGCTTGCCTTGCTCCTGAAGACCTTCAAACAGTAGCTGGACTACTCATCACTGCCACAGTCCCAGTCCCAGATGACTACATCCAGGTTCACAGTCTCCCCAAACTACAACCAGCAGGCTGAGCTCAGGAGGGAATGTCCCACCCCCACGGGGATAGCAGGATAGAATAACAGGAAGTTGCTTCCCATCCCCTCTGCAGCTGGAGTGATAACAGCTGCCTTGGCAGACCAGAAAACAAAAGACTCCAGAGGAAAGCTGAAACAAGCCAGCTGAAGCAGCAGGGCTCAAGCCAGCGGTCACACAGTGAGGACGGGCCAGTGGTGACATTTCAGGTTTCCTTCTCTATGTGCCCCTCTCAAAGAACACAGTTCTACCCTTCCCTGTTTTACTTTAAAAACGAACAAAACAGGCTGAGCCCCGGTGGCGTAGTGGTTGTGCGCGGGACTGCGGCCCACTGGGACAGAGGTTCAATTCCAGCAGTGGGGCTGGGCCTCCTACTCCCACCGGAGAGCAGTGATGCCAAAAAAATAAATAAATAAATAAATAAATAAATAAATAAATAAATAAATAAATAAATAAATAAATAAAAAACGAACAAAACAAACAACCTTACGATTCTAACTCCTCGCGACCCTGTAAGACAGAGTAGAACTGCTCCAGTTTCTGAGGCAGTGAATCTAGAGAAGAGCAGAAAGCCTCTTCTTTCTCCTGAGGTTTACATGTAGGCTTCCCGGTAATGTTTCATTTTTAAAAGAGGTACTAGTCTTACATTCAATATTGAAGCCACTGGCCTCTGGCTATATTGGGGAAACTCAAAAGGAGCAGGAAACCCCAATAGAAGTGAGAGCAGATGCTCAGTCTGCCCATTGTCTGGATCCTCGCTGGCTTAACAGCAACGTCTGCTTACAACTCCCGTGGTCCTGATGAGTTCAGTAGGTCTAGATATCTATATGCTGCCTCGCTATTCCTATGCACAAGTACCTGTTCATTTGGCCACGTACTAACAGTGCAGGAAGGAGATGGTCGTTGTGAAAACAAGGGTAACTCTACAAAGACTGAAGCAGACCCTGGAACGGAGCCTCAAGGTCATCAGACATAACCATGTATTGAATGCAGGAACCCCAATCTTGGCTGGTGACTTTCTAGCTCCTGTTTGAATTTGTCTGGCAATGAAGCGTCCAAGCTAAGAAAGCACTCAAGATCTTTCTCCTAATGGGTTGTATATATACTTTCCTGGTCCCCCACCCCTCCACCCTCTAGAGACACAGATCTGCCATTTGGAGCAACAGAGCAAGTCGACTCCTTTTGTGACTTCGGCCCCAAGCCTGTGCAGGCATGAGAACACATTCCCAGCTTACTGTGTTCAGACGTGGATACCACGAGGGCCTCAGCCAGCTCATCAGGTTCATGCCACTTGCCTGGCACTCTTCACAGATTTCCAGGAGCTACTGTGATTACTCTTAACTCCCTCACACGAATAGTTAAAACAGTTCTCCATCCCTAAAAGCCCAAGCTCTCTTCATTGTTGTTAAAGGGCCTTTACATACTGGTCACCAGCTTACCTTGCTGAATTGACTTTCTCCTTATCTTCAGGCTCACCACTCTGTGCAAACTGAATTACTATGCATCCTATTTTCTAATAACATTTCCTCCATTAAAATGGCTTTTGCAAGGCAGAACGATGTTTTTAAATTCTCCAACTATAGTCTGTTTACAAGAGATACACACACTGAAAGACATAAATAGGCTGAACGTAAAAGGATGGAAAAAATATTATATCCAACATAATATCCAATCTTAGTAGCAGACAAAGTAGACTTTAAGACAAAATCTGTTTTAATAGGTAAAGATGGACATTATATAGTTATAGTTAACCAAGAAGGTTTAACTGTCATAAATATATATTCAACTATATATATTTAGCTTCAGGGCACTTAAATATATAAAAACAAGCAGTGATAGAGTTGAAGGGAGAAATAGATAGCACAACAATAATAGTTGAAGGCTTCCACTTTCAATATTGGACAGAACATTTGGAAAGATCAACAAGGAAACAGAAGACTTGAATGGCACTACAACTGACCCAGACATAACAGCCATATATAGCACATTCTATTCCCAAACACTCCAATGTAATGCACGTTCTACGCCAGTGTGCCTGGATCATTTTCCAAGATAGATCACCTGTTAAGTCACAATTTAAAAACATTCAAATCATACAAAGGTATTTTCAACACAAAGGAGGGAAACAAAAAAAACCAGAACAGAAAAATACCTAGAAAATACATAAACACATGAGACTTTTTAAATGCTCTATTATACTACCAGCAGGTCCAGGAAGAAAGCAAAAGAGAAATCACAAACTTCTTAGCATCAAATAAAAACGCAAATATAGCATATCAAAATGGGGTTGAGCCCTGGTGGTGTAGTGGTTGTACACGGGACTGTGGCCCACTGGGATGGAGGTTCAATTCCAGCAGCAGCTTCACAGGAGCAAAGGCTAGGCCTCATACTCCCACCAGCAGAGGGCAGTGATGCTCAAAAAAACAAAAAACAAGGTAAGGGATGCAGCAAAAGCAGTACTCATAAGAAAACTAGTAGCATTAAATTCCAGCTTTAAAAAGAAAGGTCGGGCTGAGCCCCAGTGGCGTAGTGGTTGTGCGCAAGACTGCGGCCCACTGGGATGGAGGTTCAATTCCAGCTCCACAGGAACAAAGGCTGGACCTCCTATTCCCACCACCAGAGGGCAGTGATGCCCCCTTCCAAAAAAAAAAGAAAGAAAAGAAAGGTCTAGCTCCAAATAAAATTATTTATCAAAATTTTGAAAAAGAAGAGTCTAAAAAAAACCCTAGATAAAGACTTTAATACCAAAGCAAGCAGATTTTGCAGATTGTCAAGGGAGGCAAAGGGGGAAAGGGAGGAATAAAAACAAGGACCTGGACTATTGATGGGTGTGAATGTGGTTGAAATGAACCTTGGTAGTCTACAAAGGGGAGAGAGATATCAAGAACTGGGTGAAGGATAAACTATTAGGGAGTACTTCATAGTTTAAACTGTTTAACCAAAGAATTGATGATCAGAAATATAAAACCCCTACCTAATTTACACTAAAAAAATTATTATTAAGGTAAATAAAAGACCTTTAAAAAATTGACAAACCTTTAGCTAGACTGACAAAGAGGAGACAAGAAGCAAATGACCAAAACAAGAAATTAAAGAAGAGATATTACAATTGGCCCAATAAGAAATGAAGATAATTGGCTGAGCCCCAGTGGCATAGTGGTTGAGTGCAGGACTGCAGTCCTCGGGTTTGGTGGTTCAAATCCAGCAGCAGCTTTCCAGGAGCAAGGCTGGGTAGCTCCCACAACCACCAGAGGGCAGTGATGCAAAAAAAAAAAAAAAAGAAATGAAGATAATCATAACAGCCATTATGAACAACTATTGGAAACAAACTAGAGAATCTTAAATAAAAGGGACTAACTCTTGAAAGCACACATCCTATCTGAACTGACTCAAAAGGAAGCAGACCAGTAACAAATAAGAAGATCAAATCAATAATCAGGAAAAATCTCACAAAAACAAAAGTCCTGTATCAGATAACTTTCCTGGAGAATTCTACTAAACATTTACAGAAGACAATGTTTAAATTCTTCCAAAAGACAAAGACAGAAGCCCCCAGTAAAATGAGTTTTAAAAAATGTTTCTAGCCTACAAAGAATGCTGTATATAATGTTATAAAACACCCACACACACAAAGAAAAGTAACTCATCATTTTAAAAAACAGGTAAAGATGGAAAGAATATTCCATAATCCATTCTGTGATGCTAACATAACCTTGATAGCTAAACCAGAAAAAGATACCACAAAAAAAGAAAACTAAACTGACTTTTGCCCCTACATGACCTTGTTCAGACATTCCATAAAGTTTTTCTTCAGACCTTGACTGAAAGTCATTGCTCCCTCTCCTCAAACATGCAAATCATTTATCTCCTTCTCCTCAAGCATATCAATAATTGATTAGTACAGTTCAAGGGAGTTTTGGGGAGTGGGGAATATGGGCTTCAAAGCAGACCAGGCCTGGGTTTGAATCCCATGTTGTCCTCATGAGCTGAGAACACTCAAGATGTGTTTCCTCAGAGAAGTTACAAAGGTCTGGTGAGATGTCATATGCAAGATGACAGAGCACATTGCCGGACACAAAATAGGCCACCAGCAAACATATATAGGTTTTTTTTCATGTAGATAATACAAAGATAATGTTATATATATATATATATATATATATATATATATATATATATAGCAGTGATTATGCATTTGTAAGTCTATGAATGCAAAGTACCAAAGTAATGCTATCCTTTCCCTAAAATCCCTAATTTACTGTGGGCTGGATCTTAGAAGTTTGGGGATTCAAAAGAAGAGGGATTTCAAAAGATTTGGCGACCTCCCCTTGTTTTGATCCCAGTCCCATCAGCATGGGAGACAGACAAGACAGTTGGCCCCTCTAAAGATTTAAAAGTCTTGGAGGCAGTTTTACTCTGTCCTATAAAGTCACCATGAATCAGAATCAGTTCAATATTGGTGGTTGAAATGAACCTTGGTAGTCTACAAGGGGGAGAGAGATAAGTTAAGTTCCTAAAATTTGAACCTATATTTGTGTGGTTCCTCTATTCTGAGAGAGACCAAGATGGGGAACCAGCCCTGACAATACATAGGAAAAATTTCTCTATTTCCTCTTCATATAAATCATTGACACAATGTTCTTCCTAAACCGGTCCAGCCTTTCCCCAACAGCCAAGCATTCCAGAGGTGACAGGTCAATGCCCTTCCTGTCAACTAACATGTTCTATGCACAAACCTGTCCAGAGGTCTCAGGGCCATGCACATGCCAGGACAATGCCTTTCCCATGACCCTGATTTTTACCAACCACAAGATTAAATAAGGCTCATTTTTCAACTAAGGTAGCCTGGCTCCCCTCTAGTCCAAATCTACCCAGCTTGATCATGTGGTGCTGCACCCCTGTTCTCTGGATTGCTGTCACTTACGATTCCCAGACCTCAGAGTGATCTGTTCATTTCTGCTCCCCTCACCCTTCCACCTGGGCAATCATTAATTTGCTTTAATCAGACTCTCTGAATCCTTAACTAGATTCTTTGGCACTGGACTTTAGGTTTTGAGATGGGATGTTAGACTTCAGTCCTGAAACTTCTGTCTAAAAGGACGAAGAAAAATGAATTTTAACCAAACTCAGAGGTAATGTGAAGATGGGACTACCGGCTTACAAAAATGCTTTCATTAAAGGACCTCTCCTGGCAAGTTGAGACATGTGACTGATAAATGACGCAGGCTGGAGTGTCTTGTATCGCACAGGTCCTATAAAAATTAAGTTCTCTGCTGCTTTCCCGTGCTCCCCCAGCTTCTATCTTCAGAAGAATCTTTTCATTGAAGGATGCTGACTGTGCAGCATCCAAATTACTAGATAATTAGTGCTGTGGCTTGTTAAACTAGCTAGGGTATTAAGGAAGCAGAGGGAAAGTGCCACAACTATTATAGTAGTAGCTTGGTCTTTAATGCTATAAACCTTTTTATCCTTGTTTTCCCTTTAGATCATTTTTATTTGGGTCTGTGTTACTTGGACACTGAATGGGGAATAATGTATAAAGCCACTAAGTTACCTCTAGTTTATAAAATGCAATTAAAGAAAAAGATCCTCATCACCCATTCCTGAATGTAAGAAAGTGTAAGAAATAACACTTCTTTGGTAAAATTATATCCAACACTGCATATGCTCTGGTGTTATAAGAGCCAGGATCACCTGGAAGTCTCTCATTTATAAATGAATTGGCAAAAGTGCTAAAGAAAAAGAATATTGTCCTTGAAGTACTAACGCTGACAAACAAGATAGAGGCGGGTTGTGGGGGGTGGAACAAGTCCACTGCGATAGGAGCCCATTCTAAGGCAAAGAAACCCTTTCAAACCAAATCAGACTCACTGCCATCAAGCCCGTTCTGGCTCGTGGTGACCCTATGGAGCAGGGTAAACCTTCCCTGTGGGTTTCCCAGGTTGTGACTTCACCAGAGTTGAAAACCTCTCTGGTGCTTTCAAACTACAAACCTCAAGGCTAGTAAACGGACATGTAACCACTATGCCACCAGGGCTCCTTAGGATAGAATAAAACTGTTTCTCGGATTTCTGAGATTACCTTTCTATGGGAGCAGACAGCCTCTTCTCTCTTTCATGGAATATCGGGTAGATTTGAACAGGCAACCTTGTAGTTAGTCTAACACAGCGAGATACACACAGAGGAGGTAGTACTCAGAAGCCTTGAGGCAGTAGACATCATGAGGCAGTAGATCGGAACTACAGAATCCATTGAAAATATAGCAACAATAATAAAATTATAATAACAGACACCAATTTCTCTCAATCAAATGTTATTTTAGATACTTAGATTTTTTTAAACTTCAACTCTATGAGGGTTTCACAAATTAGGAAGTTGAGCTATGGAGCACTGAAGTCCTTAGGTGGCTAGTACAACCAACACCTGTTGCGGTGAGAGAGAAGCTGAGTTATCAGAATAATAGAGAAGTGAGTGACTGTTTCATTCTGAATCATGCTCCCATTCTCATAAGGCTACAGGGCTTAGTGGTTTTCTGTATTTCCTTCATTCTCCAAAGATTCAAACACTAAGCCTTCATGACCTCAGGTAATTTGAACAAACTTAAATGGCTCACTACTTAAAAGGGCTTACCTAATACTTTGAATTTAAGGGTGATAATAAATGCCAGTGCATTCTGCCTTCTTTAAAAGATAATAAATGTGAGAGCATTTTGCCAGGACTAAGTGAAATCTTTTTGTTGTGAAATTACTGAAGTTGTTGTCTAGTGGCCAATATAGAATTGGTTTCTAATTTGTATTTCTTTGTGACATCACATTGGAGTAACCTCAGTCTGCCTTGGTGGTGTATTTTGCCACACACTGGGAAAATTTTCAGATCTATTAGTTTTGAACATGTAATTATCATTGCATATTAATTAAACATAATTATATTAATTACATGGCCCCACCTATTCCTTCCCAAAGCAATCAGGATAAAGAGGTTATGATTATAGGAACAAAGAACAAAGACCTAGAGAAAAGGAGTTGGAATATTGTTTTATCTTTCTCCAACCTCCAGCCTCTACTCTGTTGGTCCAGGTGTATATTGTGTTGAAAGAGCTGCCAGTGATGTAACTGAGGGGGAGCAGAAGTATAGCATCAGAGGTGGCAGCAGACTTCATTTACATGGTCTAGGTGGGAAAGAGATTTCAAACTCAACTATATTGTCTTAAGCAGGATAACAACAAAAGTATATCATCGAATGTAAGAAACCATCAGCAAGAGGCTATAATGCTTTCCAGTGAGTCATAGTTGAAATACTTGAATTTTACCTGGAGAACAAAAGAAATGTCACAGAATTATGATTGGATCAACTCATCACGATTGTAGGCATGACTATAGAATTGATACAGGGACCATGATTGGAACACATACACCGCTGCAGATTAGAAAAACATAAGATTTCTTCAGGGTTCTCTGACTGCCTTGGCATATGACCGTGATCATGTGGCCCTATTTTCATCGAGATTTCCCTTTCCTGAGAAAGCTAGGGAATTAATAGCAAACTCACTTTGCCTAAAGACAAAGCTTTTTTTATAATGCCTCTCTATGGTCAGAAAGAACTCAATAGAGCTGAATCTATGTGGAGACAAAGCAGGTTTAGGATTTCCATAGTAAACCATAGCCTTCCCCAAACCTAGTGCCCAGAATTTACACTCTAATATATACCCAAGGATGCTACTTTGAAGATCAAGATGCACCTGACCCAAGCCAGGGTATTTTCATTTGCCCCATATGCATGTGAAAGTTGGACATTGAATAAGGAAGTGTGAAGAAAAATGTATGCATATGAACTATGGTGCTGAAGAAAAATATTTGAAGTGCCATGGATAACCACAAGAACCAGCAGATCTGTCTTGGAAGAAGTACAGTCAGAAAGAAGCAAGGCTGATGAGAGTTTATCTCAGATGTTGTGGACATCGTGCTTGGTCAAGTGGAAGGAGAGTGAAAGAAAGGAAGACCTTCAACGAGATAGACTGACCCAGTGGCTGCAACAGAGAATGGCTTCAATGTGAGAGCAAGTGCAAGCGTTGCGCCGGATGAGGTTCTCCCTGATTCCAATGTGCATAGGGGGCCCCTAACACCGAGAGACATAAACGAGAATGAATCTGAACGACAAAGCGGTAAGGAAACTATCCTCATCACAATGCAGCAGTTTAGGAGGCTAGAATCTGATTGGTGGGCACAGTGGTTAAGAGTGGGGTTCCCCTCAAGGTTCCCTTCAAGGTCAGCATTTGGAAACCACCCGCTGACCCTCAGGAGAGACAGGACTCTCTATGCCTGTACAAAGTTACGTCTTGGAAACTCACCAGAGGGCCCGTTCTACTCCTGTCGCTGTGTAAGGCTGCGCTGAGTCGGAATTGAGTCTGTGGCAGTGAGTCTGGTTACAATTTGCTGGAGATATTATTTATTTCCCAACAATAACCCAGAAAGAAAAAAGTCAGAGGGTTCTTCGCTGCACACCAAAGGCCTTTGTTCTCCTGAGTTAAGGTAGAGTGCTTCCTGGGTCCGACAGCTCCTTTTGTGTTCACTGAAGTTACTGAAACAGGAAGAAAGCAAAAAGTTGAGACCATGATGGATTGGAAAAGCAGGGACAGCGTGAGTAATCAAAGTTACAAATGCTCCCTCTTATGATGGCATTCTTTACACATATTTTGCTTGGAAGAATTGACCAGATATTCATCGCATGGTTGGAAAGAAAGTCTGCACGCTTATGTTCTGAAGGTAATGAGGAGATTGTATTGTTTGGGACATGGGTATCATAGGAATTTGTTCCTTCCATTTTGTGACGATAATTCAGCCCACTTCTTTTTGCACAAACCAAATATTTATTGACATTATGACAACTTTGCATTTTTGACACAGTTCTTTCAGAGTCTGTTCTAGGCTTAGAGATAGAGCCCAGAATGTGGTGGTCTACAAGATCCCTGCTCCTGGGGTGAGGGGTGGTGGGGAAGATGGAGATTCACCGCATTCTAAGAGGCCCTGGGGGTAGAAACTGGAAAGTGCTAACCTGTTTAACAGGAAAGTTCCAGATTCGAATCCACCTGCCTCTTTGAAAGACCTGGAGAACTGCCCCTTTAAGATGACATCCTAGCAAACCTGGGTAACCATTTAATTCCCACAAAACCACTCTGCTGGTTGAAGGCTATTACTCTGTATCCCCCCAAAATAAAAAACCACTTAGAACTTCTTACTTGATTTGAGTGAAAGTGTTCACAGCGAAGTGTTTTTCCAAACAGAAATTCACACACTTTGTTGGTGCCATTGACTGTGATTCCCATGAGGCAGCAACACTCTCTCCCTGACCCCTACTCCCCCCACTCCCCATGTTTTTTTGGGGGGCATCACTGCCCTCTGGTGGGAGTGGGAGGCCCAGTCTTGCTCCTGGAGAGCTGCTGCTGGATTTGAACCACCAAGCCAGTGGGCCACAGCCCCGCACTCAACCACTACACCACCGGACCTCGGCGCCCCCCCACCCCCCATGTTGATCATCCCATTTGAACTTCTTTCCTGTCTCTCTCCCCCTGCCTTCCTTATCTCTGGGCAGATGTTCCCATGGAGTCCGCATTGATTGGACAGCAGTGCCAAACAACCACCCATAATCCAGATGAAAGAGTAGAATGCAAAACATCGGTTAACAAGCACAGAGAACCCCAGGGAGCACGTGCCGTTACCCAAGCCAGAAGATGGGGCAGACAGAAGCGAACCGGGTCCCTGAGGTGGCAGAGGAGGTGGGGCAGAATCAGATGCTAATGAGAACAAAGCTGCGTTGCCTATTAGTACCGCCCTCTTCTTTGACAGCAAGTCGACTCCGGGTGTGACCGAGAGCGGCCCCCGGTACAAAGCAGAGTGGCACGTTCGTGTAGCGTGCTGAACTTTGCTATCTCTGGATAATGTGAAGCAGCCTTTCCACCCCTCTATCAAGGTGAGGAGAGTCAGGCCCCAAGTTCGACCCGGCCACAGGACGGGCTGAACTGCAGGGGACACGGAGCCCTCCGCAACCAGCCACAGCCTTGGAACGAGCGCTCGAGATTGTTTCCATATGGTATGATGGAACAAAGCATTAGGATGAGCTGCTGTAGTCGAATCCAACTGCCCACCCCGACCCACGACCGCGGCGGAGACAATTCCAGCAGAAAGCTACTCCCGAGGCCAGCGCGGCCACGTGGCGGGGTTGGAATTCTTTATAAGACCAAGCTGCCTCACCTTTCGCCCTCGGAGCGGTTGGTGGGTTTGAACTACTTTGTTTCTGTTCTACTTACCGTGTTAGAAGGTGATAAGTACACCAAAGAAAACCATCACGCCTTCTAAAATGCTACTCCCAAACTCCTGGCTTTCCTTACCTCCCACTGAAGATTAATCTGATAAACAGCGGCTTTATTTGTCCTTTGCTATTTTAGACTGTCAGGGGTGTGTTCGCTGGCTTTTTAAAGCTTTATTTATTTATAGAATAAAAGAGTCATATGTGTGGAACTAATAACACTTTTGTCAGAAAGTCAGGCGGCAGCACCGGAGCTCCAAGATCCAAAGGCCGCTCGGTGGCACACTGGCACACGCTTCCTGGGCCACAGGCAGTGGAGAGAGAGAAGAAATAAAGGGCCTGCCCTGCGGTGGAGACCCATAAACTATAAATAAGCAAAATAGCTGACGATCTGCGTTGTTTGTCCCAGTACTGTCTCAGCAATGAAATATTGCGGGCCCCCTCATGTCCTCCCCCACAACTGACTCACTGGCCATGTTGTTATTGTGCAGCGTCGTCCAGACAGATTTTGACTCAGGGACTCTGTGGGACAATGGAGGCTGTCCCAGAGGGTTTTCTAGGCTGTCCTTTCTCTGGGAAGGAGTGCTGGTGGTAAGCCTCAGGCTCCGAACCACAGGCCAGAGGTTGACCACTCCACTGGAGACATTGTCTACACTCAAAAAATTGTTTAAGTCTCTGGAACTCTATGCAGAGCCGCTCTGCTCTGCCCTGTAGGGACGCTGGGAGTTGGCCTCACCTGGAGACAAAGATTCTATTTAGAATCTTTATAGGTTAATAGCCAAGTGCTCAATCAGGGCTCCTTTGATTGACAAGAGAGAGAGTGAAAAAGAAAACATTGAATACCCTTTATTTTTAAAAAAAATTGCTGGCATGCCAAGTAGAATCGTACAATTGCTACCACAATTGGTTTCCAACCATTCTTTTTCTACATGATCTCCTTATCATCGTCTCCCTTTTACAGCCCACCACCACAGTACCGCCCTTCCCCACCCCCCACAAACCCCTTGTTCTACTTGCTGTCCTGATGGGTTCATGTAACACAGCTTCAAGAGGGTGACCTCCATTGACATAGCACCTCTGAGATGGGCTTTATTATGAATGAACAAAATCCAAAGAGAACAATGCAAACCAAAAATACAGAAAAAATTGAAAACCAGATAGAGTCCAGCCTGCATCACAGGGGGATCTACTGATGAAGTTTTAACTGCTCAGATCAGATGTATGTTTTTGATCGTCTATACACCTGTCCCCTAGCTCTCTGGTTAGTGACCCCTTTCCTTCTCTCTCTCAATTTTAGATCAGGGGAGTTCTTCAGAGTCTTATTTCCTATGTAGTGCCCCCCATGAATCTTAGGCTTCCACTGTCATCCATCGCCCTGTGCACCCCAGATTCTCACAATGTAGGTTCTGATACTGATCCCTCCTTTGACTTCAGATTAGATGGATTCCAGGCCTGAGTCAGAGATTACTCTTTCTTATGATCCTTACACTCGGCCGAGCAAGATATTTATTGTTCAACCCAGAACCACTCTCTTGGCCACCCTTTCATGTTTTCTTCTGATTTCATCGACCCAATAATCCAAATTCCAAACTCACTGCCCTTGAATCTATGCCGCCTCACCGCAACCATGAGGGGCCTGCTGGAACTGCCCCGTGAGTTTCCGAGGCAATCCCAGTTTACAGAGTAGAAACACTTGTCTTTCCCCCAGGGGTAGCTGGCGGTTTCAAACTGCTTGACTCTTTGGATGGCAGAGCCCCACTCTGCCACCGCTCACAAGAAGCCTAAGGACCAAAACCGAACATCAGTCACTCGGGTTGATTCCGACTCATCGTGAGCCTACGGGACAGGGTAGGACCACCCCTGTGAGTTTCCAAGACTGAACTGTTTACAGGAGTAGGAAGTCCTGTCTTTCTCCTTGCAACACACCCCAAGAGTTGAGTATTGATGTATCAGAGTAGAATTGTGATCCATAGCGCTTCCAGTGGTTCATTTTTTCTTCCTTTTTAAAATAGTTTTATTAGGAGCTCCTTCAGCTATCACCACATCTCATAGCTCAATCACATCAAGGGGTATTGTACAGTTGGTACCACAATCAGTTTTAAAACAGTTTCAGTTCCCCTTTACCCCCTCCCTTATCTCCCCCCACCCCCAGGAACTCTTACTTATTTTTGCCATAACTTACAGCATATCCAATATATCCATTCATATACAATTCTGTTATATAGTGGAGTTATATAGTTATCAAGGTTTGAACTCCCCTTATGTCCCCTACCACCTCCACCCTGCCCCATTCTTCCCATACCCACAGGTCTGTGACTGTGATTGTGATGTTTGGGATTAGAAGGGGATGCGAGGGTGGGCAGTCAGACCACCTGCAGCCAGCAGTTGAGACTGCCCTCGGACACTGACTTAGCGTGGTGTCCACAGCCGAGAGAAGACGAGAACTCAGCTCTGGTCTCCACCCTCTCCGCATCTCCAGCTCCAGCCACATCCCCCGGATTTCCTGCTCTGTAGTTCCACACTGTCTGCCAGCTTGCTCCATCAGCACAAGCTCACTGAACCTCGCCGCCATCATTTATTTTGATAGAAAACTGGCACTTGCCACACAGCTCCAGGTGCTGCCATACTGCCTCTCCGCTGTCCAGTGATGGATTTTTTTAGAAGTAGATTGCCAATCTTTCCTTGCAACTTGTTTCCACCATCCTGGGACCCTCAATGACTCTTAGCCCTGAAACTCATTAAAACTAAACCCATTGCTGACTCACTATAGGACCCCTGTGAGTGAATGCTCTTTTGGAGAGTTTCATAGGAGC
>PVJH01038665.1:5182-17101 GCA_004026705.1 Nesogale talazaci | reverse complement strand
CATCCTTTTTTTTAAACGCTTTTAAAAAGCTGTTTATCTCCCTAATAGAATGATTAAAAAATATTTTCTTTTAAAAAGGAGGGGGGAAAAGTTCATACCAGGGGTTCAAGTAGAAAATATTTGGAAATGAAGATGACAACATGTGTACAAATGTGCTTGATACAAGGATGTACTGAATGTTATAAGAGCTGTAAGAGCCCCCAATAAAATTATTGGGGGGGGGAAGTGATTTATCTCTGGAAGTGTATGATATGTGGCTATCATATCAAGAAAACAACTTTAAATAAAAGCAAGCTTGACCTATGGTTTCCATGGGTGAAGGAGGAAGGTTTTTTTTTAGTTTTTTTAGGCATCACTGCCCTCTGGTGGTGGGAGTGGAGGCCCAGCCTTTGCTCCCGTGGAGCTGGAATTGAACCTCTGTCCCAGTGGGCCGCAGTCCCGTGCACAACCACTACGCCACCGGGGCTCAGCCCGAGGAAGAGTTTTTGAGTTCATCTTAGTGGTGGTGGCACAGTTTGGAGAGGGGCTTCAATGATGGCTGTACAACACGCAGGGTCTCTTCAATGGCACTGAATCACACACGTAGATGTTGTTGAATTGGGGGGGGGAGTCAGGACTGGGGAAGGGCGGGGACGTGAGTGACACCCTCTCCTAAAGGCAGTGATTCAGGAGACACTGCCCTCAACACGTCACTGATAGAGTGGCCAACTTCATCCCCCATGGAGCCATAAGCGCAGGCACAGAGGCATTGCAAAATGGAGGATCATCACATCATCACAGGACAGCTAAATGACACAATGCAGCGTCTGACAATCGTGGCCTGGTCAGGTGGACGTAACTTAGCCACCACCAGCTTCTTGTCCCTTATTGGCATTAACAGCAAGGTGTCCAATCCTCTTGGCGGGCCATCCCATGGCATCTGCATGCTGTTGGTGCCCACAGAGACGGGAGCCACAGCGAACAAAACACCACCCAGTCCTGCGCCAGCCTTCTCACCCTTGTCCTGTGTGAGCCCATCGCGGCAGCGGCTGTGTGGACCCATCCATTCCTCACTTGTGTGGGGGTCGCAGAGAGGCCGTATTAAGGAGGTTCCCTGACTCCTGAAGGAGCTTCTTGCTCCCTCCTTTATTATGGGCTGGGGTGTGTAGAGACCTGGTCATGTTTGTGTGTGTGTGTGTGTGTGTGTGTGTGTGTGTGTGTGTGAGAGAGAGAGAGAGAGAGAGAAAGAGAGAGAGAGAGAGAGAGACTGTCATGAGACCCGATACCCTTGCTCAGGACGCGCTCTGTGGCTTCCTGACAGCATTTTCCAGGACCTCAAGTCAGCATCACCCACTTTCCCTGGAGGTGCCGGGCTCTGGATTGGAGGAAGGAGGCGGTGTTGGGGGGAGGGGTGGGGAACGCCCAGTGACTGGCTCAAGATGTTGGATGGATGGATGCCCGTGCGGGTAGGCACGCAGGCTTCCTCTGAGTCCTGAGGCCAGGGTGACCCTCTGCCGTCCACCAACTGTCCCATGGCCACCCACCTCTCATACCAGTCCCGCTTGAACCCAAGAGGAGGTAGGGTTGAGGTCAGTTGAAAGTCTCGCAGGACAAGGAGCCCCTGGAGCCTTTTGCTGCATTCACGGGGGACCGCCAACCCACACCTCCTTCCAAACGCCCTGGTTAGACGTGAGGACAGATGCCCTCGTGCTGGGCGCTTTGCCCTGGGGAGGCTGGGGTCCATGGGCAAACCGAGGGGTGTGTGTGTAGGGGGTGGGTTTGCAGAACGGCATCCTGGTGGTCCGAGGTGAACCGAGAGGGTCGGCATGTAAAGAAGCAGGAGGGGACAGGACCAGGGAGGCGATGCGGAATGCAAAACACACACACGTGTTTAACATGCATGTTCGATGAGCCCTGGTGGCGTAGTGGTTGAGTGCGGGACTGGGGCCCACGGGCTTGGTTGTTCAGATCCAGCAGCAGCTCTCCAGGAGCAAGGCTGGTTAGCTCCCATGATCACCAGAGGGCAGTGATGTCCGCCCCCCACCCCCCAAAAAAAACATGTATGTTCAGGCAGCACCCTGAACACGGCGTCCAGCATCCGGACCTTGCTCAGCCCATCTGTGCTGGGTGCCTGACCCGTGGGGCCCAGGCAGGGTGGGGGTGCTCAGGGCGGCCGGTCTGGAAGCCTCCTGGCTGGCTTGAGCAGGTCGTCTCCCAGGGTCCGGGGCTGTGGCAGCCAGAGTCTCCCCTGCGTGGTCTCCTGCTTGAAGAGCCGTCCCCTGTGCGTCCTTGATCCCTTCCCCCTCCAGGCCACCGCCCTGCCCAGCTCCAAGCCCGATGGCCCCCGGGGCCAGGGAGGGAACCGTGGGAGCAGGAAACGAGCCGCGCGCGATCGCTGCCGGTGACAAGGGCCCTATTCACCGCCGGGTGGAAAGGGCCGCGGGCGGGGAGACTCGGGCTGTTTTTACGAGCCAGCTTTGCAGACGGAGGTGCGGGACGGTGCGGGCTTGCCCGCAGCCGCCCGGGGCAGGGTTCCCGGCGGGGCTTGTGGCCGGACACCACGGCCCGAGGTCCGGTTCTTGGGCGCGAGTCCGTGCAGCGACGGGCTGGCTGGGTGACCGGCCCGCCCCGCTCCCCTGGGAAGTGGGGACAGGACGCTGCGTCTCGCAGCTGGGCCGGGCGCACCCGGGCTCAGGGCTTCCGTTCGCGGGACGTGTCGTGGGAATTCGAGCCCTGGCCCTGGCCCCTCTCCGCCGGACCGGGACATTTGGAGGGGAGCAGGCGTGTGCGGCGCTGGGGCCTCCTCTGGCCATTCGCCGCCGCCGCGCTGACCGCCCGCGTCTGTCGGTCGGTCTGCAGGAGCCTGACCGCAGCGCCGCCGCCGCCGCCGCCGGCTTGCGCAACTCTGCGCAGCAGGTCACAGAGGAGTGAGGCCCGAGGGTCCTCCAGCGCCGCCTAGAGAGGCCGCCCGGCACCACTCCGGAAGCGGAAGTGGCTCTAGCCCCGCCTCCAGACGGCCATCTTGGAGGCTGAGGCGGCGGCGGCGGCGGCGGCGGCGGCGGCGGCGGCGGCAGCGGCGGCGCTGCGGCGGGTGCGGTGGGCTCGGTCCCGGCGCGGCGGCGACCTTCTCCGGCGCGGGCCCGACCCTTCCGCACTCTGCTCTGGCCTCGACCACGGCGAGCCTGAGCGCGGCGGCGGCCCACGCGTGGCGACGGGGAGAGGTGAGCGCGCGCGCCGGGGGCCTGTGCCGGGGCCTCGAGCCGCTCGTCCGTCTCCCTCCCCGCCCCCCACCCCCCGCCCCGGAACGCCAGGCCGGGAGCGTGGGGCCGCGGGGCGCCGCTCGACCTGGCTGCCGGCCCGCCGCGTCGCAGCCTGCGCCCGCCGCCCACGGGGTCCCCGGGCCCGGCGCGTCGGTGCGCGGAACCCGAAGTCGGTTACGGCGGGCGCCCGGGGCTCCGGGCCGGCTGGTCCGCCGGTCAGTGTGGGGCTCGGCCCGGCCGTAAACCGTGGGTCTCCTGAGGACCCGCCTTCGCGTGGACGCGGCCGCCGGCGGGGACCTCCGAGACGAGGCCACACCGGTCTTGGTTGGTAAACACGTCCTGGGCCTCGGTGTGGGGGCGCGGGTGGCAGCCGTCTGGCCCGCCGTCGCTTCGCCACGGGACAGTCAGGACGTCCGAGTGCCCCCCAGACCCCAGCCCTCGGGAGCGTGCCCGGGACCGCGCCCCCGGGGAGTAAGCCAGAGGACTCCCCGGCCGGCCGAGGGGGAAGCTGGGGGCCCGCCCCCGCCCCCGCGGGCGCCGCCCCTCACTGCCCATCTGCTAATGAGCCGGCCTGGCCCCCACCCCTGGCCGCCGGTCCCCGCCCCTAGCCCGCTTCGAGGCCACCCGCGGACATAGGGCGCCGCGGGGCCATTGCCCGGCATCCGGGAGCTCAGAGTCCGGTGGAAGCAGGAAATGCCCGAGTTCCACGTAGGTGACATTACGGGGCTCTCTGGAACAGGCGGTGTGGGGGAGTGTGGGGGTGCTTCAGGGGGAAGTCAGGCAGGGAGACGTGGGTAAGAGAAGCCAGGTGGTGGCCTGCCTCCCCCTCCCCCTCCCCCTCGACCCAGCTCCTCCTTCCAGGTATGAAGCCATCCTGCTGGGAGAGGCAGAGACTACCTCCTGTATCCTGGGCGTGGCATGTGGCCATCCCATTGGTCAGCCCACGGTCGCGTGGCAGCCTCTCTCGTGGCCCGAGTTCCCAGGACTCAGCCTGAGCGTGAGGCGCCCAGGAGAAGAGGGACGACAAGGCTGTCATGTGGTGGGGCTTACTTCTTCTGGGTCGCCCCCTCCTTGGTGGTCACCGCCCTCCACCTTTCTGACCTTACATCCTGGTCACTGAAGCCCTGGTGGGCCCCGAGACACTCGGTGCTGTGGCTCTGCTTTCACAGTGACATCCCCTTGTGGGTCCCCTTCCCCTTTCTCCTTCCTGCTCTTGCCGGGAAAGTGGGAGAAACCTTTGGACCTGGAGGGGAAATGAGAAACCTGCTTTGAATGTGGCCAAGAGGAAGGGCAGTAAGAGGAGTCTCTTCCAGGTTTTGAACTGAGGGGTTGAGTTGTAAGTTTGATTTTGTGAAACCTACGTCTCTGAAGAGAAGGCAAGAGAGAGGTCACTGGACACGGACCCAGTGACCCCACTTGATTGACTTGCTTTGTCAGGCCGCCACAGAAACACTCAGCCTGACCCTTAGTTGACCCCAAGCACAAATGCAGTCAAATGCCCCACGGTGTTTTGTACCAGGCAGAGGGCTGCCCTCAGGGTAGTGGGGTGCAGTGTGGCTCACTAGGCGTTGGCTTGCAGGTCACATGGTCCATTCGGCTTCTGGGCCCCAGGGCTCAGTCGAGCTGTGTATGGGGGCCACATTCACTGGCGCCACAGGTCCCTCCTTGCCCTCCCCAAGGCCTGGACAGGACCAGGCAGACAGCTGTAGCCTCTGGGCTGGAAGGCCGCTGTCCAGGTTGGGCCTAAGGTGGCATTGGAGGTGTTGGACCAGGGAGACCAGACTGCCTTCTTCTGAGCAGCCGGCTCGAAAGCTAGGCCTGGAGGACTTGGGCTGGGCTGTTTTGCAGAAGGGGTGGTCTGGAGCAGGTGGTCTCTGGGGAGTCGGGAACTAGGAAGGTTATAGGGCGCTGTGTAGCAGGTGGGGAGGTGGGCACTGGTGCTGTTTGCTTCGTGCTTGGGGACCTGAAGAACTTTGTGTCGGGGGAGAAGGAACCAAGCCAGAAAGGGGTGGAGAAAGTTCCTCAGACCTGAGTGTACAAGGTGGAACGAGAGTGGAAGCGCCCAGGAGCTGGGGGGTCACTTGGGAAGTGATTGTGGGCCAGGATCGATGACTACTGGGGAGGGAGAGTACCCTGTACGCCCAGGGACAGGAGATGCGCAGATCAGGCAGAGGCATCCCTCACGGCGTGCTGGTCAGGGAGACTGGCTAGGAAAGTGTTGTGAGGAGACACAAAGCAGGTGGAGGGGCCAGGGTGCAGAGAGCATGCAGGGGACAGATGCGAGGGAAGGAACCAGCATGTGGCCATCTGTGCAGCTGCAGGTATAAAGGCCCTGTGGCTGGGAGAGGGACTGACGACAGATCTGCTTCTGGGAGGGCCAGAGAGAGCCGGGTGTCCTATCCAGGGCTGTTCCTGATGGGTTTGGTCAGAGCGCACCGCCTGGGCGGGCTGTGTGGCAGAGGAGGAGGAGGTCTGCAGTGGGCAGGCCATGTGGCGATGGGGGTGGCCCCAGTTCACTGCCCGCATCCTGCACTCTCTTCAGCTTAGATGCTGAAATCTGTGCTTCCTTCCCTTGGTCTTGGTCCTACATGTCCCCTTGACGCTCTGTCTTCTGTCTTCACGCTTTATTTTTAGCAGCAGAGACTTTCTGCTGCCACTGCTCTCTACCTCCTGTCGGCTGTGGGTCCCTCCATCCAGGCCGCTGTCCACTCCCTGTTCAGGAGGGCTGCCCTCTCTGCTTGTCCTGTGTCCTGTGCTGAGCCACCATGGTGACCTTTCTAACGGAACAGTGCACGTGGCCTTGTGTGCTTCTGGACATCCCAGCTGCTCAAGGGGTGCTGTAGGGTTAGGGTGAGGGTGACCTGGGTTCTGCCTCTCAACCTTGCAGTTAGTGCTGGTGCCATGCCTCAAGCACCTGCTCCCCCACCCCCTACTGTTGCGCTGGGTAGTGGTTTCTGTGACATCAGGACCGCTCAGCCTGGCCTCCCCCAGACCTGAGCGGGTGTGCAGCTGCCCTTAGAGCGCCCCCTCCAGTTCCCCAGCCATCCGAGGTCTGTCTCTCACTGCACTCCTCCCTGGGCTAGGAGGGCGTAGCCTCAGGCACTTGGTAGCTGTGTGTTGCATAATGAAGGTGATGGTGAGCAGGTGGAGAGGGAGGGTCTAAGGCCAACAGGGGAAGTGGGGGAGGGACAGGGACAGAGGCTAGGGCAAAGGTCATGGATCCAGGGTCAAGATGGTCAGGGTTTCGTTAGGATTAAGAGGTCTGAAGGATCAGGGGGCAATTAAGAAGTGAACCTTGGGCTGAGCCCCGGTGGTGGCGTCGTGGTTGTGCGCGGAACTGCGGCCCATTGGGATGGAGGTTCGATTCCAGCTCCACGGAGCAAAGGCTGGGCCTCCTACTCCCACCACCTGAGGGCAGTGATGCCCCCCCCCCAAAAAAAACCAAAAAACAAACAAAAAAAGAAGTGAACCTACTCAGAAACGAGCGCAAAGGCCCAGGGCTGCTAAAACTGGTGTGAGGAGGGACGAGCGGTGGTGGCTTCTCCTCATGGCCTGTGCACTTGTTCTTCATAGATGAGCAGCAACAGCGGCAAGAGAGCTCCCACGACGGCCACCCAGAGACTCAAGCAGGACTACCTTCGGATCAAGAAGGACCCAGTGCCTTACATCTGCGCTGAGCCCCTCCCTTCCAACATCCTCGAATGGTGAGTGCTCCGGCCTGGGCTGCCGGGCGGCCTGGTCAGGTGGAGAGGTGCCCGTGCTGCTGGGGTCTGAGTGGGCGCCAGGGAGCACACTCCCGCAGAAGACCAGAATCTGTGGTGCTGGATCTGCAGGTCTCCCTGATGCCCATGGTTGGTCACTCACCGAGAGTCAGTTCAGACCCAAGAGGGCATGGGGAGGGGAGAAACTACTTTTTCAGATGACTGCCCCTCCCTCCTTCAACCTGGCGAGCTCACAAGTAATGAAGCCCGTCTGACCACCCTGCCTGGAGCATTTGTGCCACAGGGAGGCAGGTCTTCCATGCTAGTTCCTGGCACCAGCTTGGCCCTGGCCCCCAGCTGAATAGACACTCGCCAGCTCCTCTTACTCTGGGTCCCAGGGGGCCTCTGCTGCGCTGTGCGTGCCCTGGGTGCGGTGGGCGGGCGTGCGTGCGTGCGTGCTGACTGGGAGAGAGCTGCAGGCAGAGCTGACGTACGTCATCTTTGTGTAGTTGAGAAGTGTTTCTTTCATGGTTTGCTCTTGGAGGAAAACACAAAATAAAAAAGCTTAAGGTTTCTTTCAATTCCAGAAGAGGCTGAATGAAGAAGAAGTGGTTTTTTTTGATATGTAATGAGTGATTCCAGTAGAGACTTGGTAGAGAATAGCTCACCTTGAAAAGGCAGGTGGGACCCAGTTGGGCAGGGCCAGACGAGAGGGCCACTGCTCAGAGCCCTCTGCTCCCAGGTGCTGCAGAGGCAAAGGAGAAGCAGGGGGCAGAGTGGGCAGCAGAGCAGTAGGTTCCACCGTGCCTTTACTTCTTTCTGGCTGGAAGCGCTCTTAGAGCCTCAGGAGAACTTCAGGACTGGACAGTCACGCTGATGTCTAGGGCCACCTACAGTGCAAGGATGCGGAGCAACATCAGCAAGGGAATAGGCATGCGGGAGAGGCCCAGGGAACCCAGAGTCCTTTCCCCCTGGACTGACCTCACCCCCCCCCCCCCCCCCCCCCAGCACTCGTGAAAATACCTGTCGGGGCTCCCATCCACATGGCGCAGGCTGCCAGCCAGGGGAGCACCCTGGGGTTGTGTGTCCACAACCTGGCCCTAGAACCCCAGATCCCAAAGGAAAGCAGGTGTCCCGCATCAGCTATGTTGTCCTGCACACGGTGTAGCAAGCACCCGGGTGCCTCATGGAAGGAGGGTGGGGGGAACCTTCCAGAAATCCATGTTCTCAGGTGATGGTTGAGGCTCCGTCTGGCGTGTCCTGCTTGGAGACTGGCCGTCAGGCCTGCAGTGTGGAGAGGGGTCTTACTAGTGGGGCACTGTTTGGATCTGGAGGCCTCCTCCCGTCCTCTGCTGGGGTGTGTGCCCCTTACTCGTGCTAGTCCACCAGTGCAGATGTGAAAGCTGCACCCATGTGTGCCCCTGTGGTGGTGGGTACATGTGTGTCCTCGGGAGAGGCGATCACCAGAAGTGACGATCAAGGTGGCTGGTGTGTGGGGTGGAGTTTTACCTCCTTGTCTGTGCTTCTCTGTTGTGTGTGAACGGATACAAAAGTCAGCCCTCTCGGAGTGGAAATCCGGATTCTCAGGGAGGGAGAGGGTCGAGGCAAGATGTAGCTGCCCCCTGCCTTGTGATGTGTGCATCCTGCTGGGGGAAGGTCTGCAGCGCACCTCGTTCAGCCAGGTTTGTGGGGTCTCCTATCTATCCCCTTTGCTCTCGAGGCAGCTGCTTGGTCTTCTCTGGGTTTTCCAGGCACATCTGCACCAAAGCTGCCAAGCCCACCTTGGATCTTGGCTATAGTTGCATGTCAGAAGATAGAAAACTCCAAGTTCCTGAACAGATATGTTGTAAAACTGGAGATTCTTTCAGATTTCAGCAGATGTTAGTGGTTGGGGGGATTTGCCTCTTGTGTTTTGTGTTTGGGGAGCAGCAGTGCTTGGTTTCTGGGAACCATGGCAATTCAGCCTCGATGTCGTGCTGTGGAGTGAGCACAGTGTCCAGAGGTGGCTGTGGTGCGGTCTGGGGCCCACAGCTTGGAGACTAGCCATGCCCTGGCTCCCAGCCACCTGACGTGGCTACTTCGTGTGTGGGAGCTCTTGGGGCTAGCTGGTCGAGGAAAGCCCAGTCAGTCACAGAGTGTGGAGGTTCTGGAGAACGTGCAGTCCCCAATGCCAATTAATGTCTTCTCTTCCTTAGGCACTATGTTGTCCGAGGCCCTGAGATGACTCCGTATGAGGGTGAGTGCTCCACGCGAGCAGACGGGGCCTGCCAGCCTCTCCTGTCTGTCCCCAGAGCGGGTTCGTTACTGCGGACTTCTAGACTGTGCTCCTCTTAGGGAGGCTCCAGTCCTGCAAGTGTTTGCTCAGTGCTGCTCTAGGCACTGTGGAGGGGGCAGCGGTATCAGCCCTGGGCAAACAGCCTCTGTTGAGAGCTCACCTGCAGCGTGGGTGTCTGCTGTCCCTCAGCCTGAGGTGAGTGTGGCAACGGGAGCAAGGTGTGCTCGCAGGGCTTGCCCTGTGCCGGTCCACCAGCAGGCACTTTACGGTTTGTGCCCTCCTCAGAGCTGAGGGAGGGTCGCCTGTGTCACCAGCAGAGTCAGGCTCAGGAAGGTTCAAGGGCTTGTCAGAGCGGGTCGGCACCAGCGTTTGGCTGCTTAGAGCCATAGCTACCCCACCACGCCAACAGCCGGTGGATCTGGTGGCATGTATAGGGCCCCGCCACCACGAAATACACCTTGAGCCACCACTTGTGAGCCTGTGCAGCTGCCGAGTGTCCGCAGGGCCTCTGCCGGGTAGGGGTTCTGAGCCCAGTGGGCCCTGACAAGGACCATAACTATCCTGCAGGGCGGAGCTACCAGCTAGCTAGGTGGCTGGCGGGAGCGGTGCTCACTGCTTGGGGGAACTTGGCTCAGGATTTCCTGTGAGGAATTGGCTGTTGCTCCAGAGCTGGCCTGCAGGAGGGCTGGGGCCTGGCTCTCCCACAGGCACCCGATGAAGTGCCATGTTCATGGTGTGCCTGTTCAATTGCTTCTGGGCTGACTGTTGGGAAAGGGGATGCGGGCTGCCAAGCTGCAGCGAGGGGGGTGGTGGTGGTATCCTGGCATCTTTCAGATCTCACTGGACAGGCGGGCATCTGTTTTTCTCGGGGACCTGTAGATGAGGTCAAGATGGGGGCTTGAGGTGGGCTCAGGCAAGCTTGGACAGTCGTGCAGAAATCCTTGGTGTGGGTGTAACAGGAAAGAGCTTCCCCTTGTCACTCCCTGTCACCTGTGTCCACTTGCACATTACACTGCTCAGGACACAGCCCCACCCTCTAAGACCAGCCCAAGCCTGCTGGACCCCACCTCCAAGAACCCTCCTCCTCCTCCTCCTCCTCCTCCTCCTTCCTTCCTCCCGCACTGCTCCTGGCTCAGAGTCAGGTCTCCTCATCACCCCTGGAGAAGCCCCTCCGAGGAGCACTCCCCCAGTCCCTGCATTCAAGGCCCTGCCTTAGCCCCTCCACTGGTCAGGCTGGCAGCACACGAGAACCCCCTCAGAACCTCTCCAAAGCCCCTGGTGCACCCTCTGACCCCTCTGGTGACCTGGGACAGACATCTCATAGCTCGGTTTCCAGGGCCCACTGCCAGCTTTGTCTCTTCTTCCCCTTTGCTTAGATTACGTTTCACTGTCCTGCGCCTCCACCCTGAACATCTGCCCATTCAGCACTGTCCTAGATGTCCAACAGGCCTTGCCATGTCCCATTCGCACTCCCACATCTGCCCCGTGCCTGGTTAGCCTCACCCCACACCCAGTTCTTCAGTAAGTCTCATCTGCACCTGCTGTAGAACCGCCCCGCCCCAGCTGGACACTCCAGGCTGCACACCTTGTGGTTCATGGGAGGTCCCTAGCCACCTCTAATGGGCAGAACTCCCCAGGAATAGGTGTGTGTGTGTGTGTGTGTGTGTGTGTGTGTGTGTGTGTCTAGACACGTGTGTAGATGCATGCCCAGGCTCACGCGTGAGCCATGTGGACGTGTGTGTATGTCTGTCAGTTCACACATATGGACATGCGTGCCCACCCCGGGATGAAAGCTCGCCTCCATTAGCAGGCAGTACTGTGGCTGGGAGAGTGTCTGGTTACACAATTTATAAATACCACTACTTAATGAGAAAGCAGGCGAGAGCTTGAGACCCAGCCGTGAGAAGCCTGCGCTGGGTGACCAGTGATTACTGGTGATAAGACCAAGGAGGAGGTGGAGGGTCGAGTGGCTAGGGTGGGGTGGAGTTCTTGGAGTTGGGGTCTAGCCGGCTTGGGTTAGGCTTGGGCTGGGGTCTGTTCAGGTGGAAACAGGTGACAGTATTGAGCGGGGGGTGGGTATGTGTATCCTGTGTGGACATGTCATGGGGGTTGAGGGTCAGTTGGAATGCTGGAAGGCAGGGAGTTAGGAGTGCCCCCAGGCGAGGCCTGTCTGGGAATGGGCTTCTGACGACTTCTTTTCTGTCTCCCAGGGGGGTACTATCATGGAAAACTGATCTTCCCTCGTGAGTTTCCCTTTAAGCCTCCTAGTATTTATATGATCACCCCCAATGGAAGGTTTAAGTGCAACACAAGGTAAGGTCCGTGGGCCAGGGGCTGCCGGGGCGGGTTCGGGGCCACCTGCCCCTCCTGATGGCCCTGCTCTGCAGGCTCTGTCTCTCCATCACGGACTTCCACCCCGACACGTGGAACCCGGCATGGTCGGTCTCCACCATCCTCACCGGGCTCCTCAGCTTCATGGTGGAGAAGGGCCCCACGCTGGGCAGCATTGAGACCTCCGACTTTACGGTGAGGAGCCGTCCCCCCTTGGCAGCAAGCGGGTGGCCGCGGCAGGAGGTCTTCGCGTCCCCTGACCCCTAGCCCTGCCGGGTCTTGGGGTCCCTGCTGGACCAATACCTGGACTTAGCTGCTTGATGCCAGTAGGGCTAAAGGGGCCGGGGAGTAGAAGGCTGGTCCTGGGGCACGA
>PVJH01038664.1:0-17050 GCA_004026705.1 Nesogale talazaci | reverse complement strand
TAGTGCCATGGAAGAAAGATCTGGTCATCTGCTACCATAAAGATTAGAGTCAGGAAAATCCCAGGGATTTAACATGTGGGGTCACCATGAGTTGGAATGATGTGCAAGTTGCATCTGGAGTTTGGGGGTCAGAGTTCTAGTTTGTTTTGCCCCGAGCCAGTTGCATGATATTGAGGCGATCACACTCCCCTTCTGAGACACAGTTTATCCATGACTGGGCATTCATTCATCCCTGTCTTTGTTCAGCCGGATTCTGTGTCCTGGAGGCCTGGCAGTGGACTCAGAGGAAAGCTCATGAAAGAAACTTTCTAGGAATTTAATTAGGGGGAAAGACCTCTCCTTTGCCACCAGGAGATGCTTCTCTTCCCCCAGCAGATAAGACACTTATGTGTGAGTTCCTGAGCTCTCTCACATGCACAGCCAAGGTCAAGGATCATTTCCAAGGCAAGGTACTTGCAGGTGCCAGTGTGGCTGCCATGCCTCTGGCTCTGCCTTGGTGACCTTGGGTGTCACAAAATGAAAGAAGGTCCAGTCCTGCTTGCCTTCGTGATGGTTGAGTGTCTTGGGCAATAATCGTATCATGCTCTAAGGAGGAAGAGAGGGGAAGAACAACTGATAGACATTGAGTCCCTACCAAGTTTTCTGTACTTTAAATTTTGTTTCCTTTATCTGAATTCTTTTTTAAAAAAATATGAATTACATACCATTTAAAATTTATCCTTTCAGCGGCTTTTACTATGTTAACAAGGATGGAAAGCCATCACTAAGATGTAATTCTAGAACATTTTCACCAGCCTCTAAGGAACTCTATACTCACTGGCAGTCACTCCCTATGGTTTCCATCCCAGTCCTTGCCAACGGCTAGTCTGCTTTCTCTAAGGATTCTTCTAGCATAGACATTTCTTATCAATGGAGTCACACAGTATGTGGACTTTTGTGTCTTATTTCTTTCACTTAGCACAATGCTTTCAAAGTCAGTTGCATTTCCTTGTTTATAGGGGGAATGATACTCTGTTGCATGAATTGACCACATTTTGTTTATCTATTTATCAGCTGATGAATATTTGGGCTATTTCTTTCTTCCTTTTTTTTTTTTTTTTTTTTTTTTTTTTTTTTTTTTTTTTTTTTTTTTTTTTTTTTTTTTTGGCTATGATGTCAAAAGATGCCATCCCTGTTTTGCTTCTATCACTTGACTAATTGAATCTTGGCATAAAGACTTGTCTTCTCTCTGGGTCTAGCCATTTGGGAGAAGCCCTTCCCCCCCACAAACACAAAGAAAGCTGCTTCATTCCTGGTGGACAAGTCGACCACTGTGCATATTCCCATGATGCACCTGGTGGAGGAGTTGCCCTTTGGGATGGACCCGGAGCTGAACTGTTCGATGCTACAGATGAACTACAGTAGAGGCGTCGTGGCCTTCTTCATCCTTCCTGGCCAGGGCAAGATGGAGCAGCTGGAGCAGGCCTTGTCCGTTCCAAGGCTGAGGAAGTGGAATAATCTTCTCCAGAAGAGGTGGGCACCTGCCTGAGTCTCCTAGAGTTCAAGGAGGGTGGAAGACAGGTGATGGCATGGTCCTCCCTGGGAACTAGTATGTCAAGTACTAACCCAGCTGGCTCTGTCAGCGTTGGCCACGGAATCCCCTAGACTTGTTCCAGAAGCTCTGGTGATGCCGTTGGTGAACTGTTCAGCTACCGACAGAAGGCCGGTGATTCCAACCCACTGGGTGCCCCACGTGGAAAAGACACAACAGTCTGTTTCCAAAAGGGTGGCAGCCTTGGAAACATGGTGGGACTCTGCCCCTATCCTACCTGGTTCTGAGGGGTCAAAATCAACTTGATGGCAGAGGGTGATGGATGAGATTCATGTCACAAAAGCGAGTAAACAAAATTGATGCTCACCTTTAAAACAGAGATCGTATTACCAATGTCATAGATTGTTGGGGGTGGGAAGGTGGATATAGTGCTGTGAAAGAAGTGCTTAGAAGGATACCTGGGAGATAGTTCTCATAGCAACCCGGAAAGACAAGGTACATCTGCCTTTTTGAGTTTCCAAGACAGTAACTGGAGTAGGAAACCTCTTCTTTCTCCCACAGAGCACCAGGTGGTTGTGTTCGGTGCAGTCATATTTCTGGAATTCTTATGGCTTGTCCCCAAAGGTACCCAATCTAAGATAAAAAGGGAGGGCTAATCTCTTAGCAACATTGTTGTTACTGTTCAGCATCATCACCATCACACCTAGGATGCTGATGGCGAGAGAGAGAAGCTCCTCTGGGAGCTCTGAGGATGAAAGAAAGGACATTCATCCAAGAAAGATTGATCAGGGACCTCAAGGAGGCCAAGGCACAGGCTGAGGGGCTGAGGAGGAGCTGAGCTTGGGTGGAGGCTTCAAGGAGGTAGTGACAGGGGAAATTGGGATTCAGAGGTACGGGACATGTGTCTTCTGGAGAGGAAACCACATTGGGAAGGTGCAAAGTCAGGGAATGGTTCCTGGGGGTTCTTCCTTGCTATGGGCTTGCTATGCAGCCAAAGTTGAGAGAGGAAGAGTGGGTGGACATAAGGCTGGGTGCAGAGACAGCAGGAGGTCCTGGAGAAGAGATAGGACAGGAGAGTGTCGACAATGATTTGGGGCATCACTGGGGTTCCTTCCAGGGGACAATTGAAAAGTGTCCACTTGACACTTCTGTGACCCACTCCATATACGACTTTTAGTAAGTGCTCAGGATATGTGGTGTTTACTCTTGATTCAAGGAGGAAGAAGTTGCATTCCAGTCTAGGACTGTGCTGTCCAGTCTAGGGACCTATCTCAAGCTATAGGTGGCTACTTAACTTTACATGAAAGACAATTAGATAAACTGCACATCTTCATTCTTCAGTCGCACTAGCCACATTTCTCCTGCTCAGTAGTCACAGGTGACATAACTCAACTCACTGCCATAGAGTCAAGAACAAATCACCGTGACCCGATAGACCAGGGTAGAACTGGCCCTGTGGGTTTCCAAGATTGTCACTCTATACAGGATTTGAAAGCCTCGCCTTTCTCCTGTGGAGTCACTGGTGGTTTTGAAATGTTGCCCTTTCAGATCATAGCCCAGTGCATCCCCACTGTGCTACCAGGCCACCTGCAAGTGACTAGCGCCTACAATATTGGATAGTGTAGCCACAGACAATTTCTAATATTGCAGGACACTGCTGCTCCTCTTGGGAACTAGCAGGGCTTGCCTGTGGGAAGAAGAGTCCATAGATGGTGCAAATGCTTCAACGCAGAGATAACCAAAAGATGCCTCAGAAGAAAGTGCTTGTGATCTACTTCAGAAATATCACCCAGAGAAGCAAGATAAAAAGTAAACTCACTGCCACTGAGTGGATCGTGACTTCTGGGACCAAGTAGAACAGCCCCAGTGGGTTTCTGAGGCAGTGAATCTTTATGGAAGCAGAAAGCCTCGCCTTTCTCCTTCAGCATGATGTGTGGGTTTGAACCGTGAACAGCCCAACTCATCGCCCTTTATGCCACTACTAAAGCCCATCAAAAAAGGTGGTGGGGTACAGTTCTCTTCTGACACACATGGGGTTACTGTGAATGGGAATCAGCTGAACCCAGTGGGGTTTGTGTGGATTTTCTCCTTGGGTCTTGGGAAGAGCTGGTAGAGAGATATTATGAACTGGAGATGGCTGCTCTCTGAGCAATGTACCTTACCTACCTGGGGGATCCCCTTCCTCAACTCCTATAGTCTTAACACAAGACTTGGTTAGCCAAGAATATTACTTCCCGGGGGAGCTGGGCTGCTTGGCTTGGCTATGAGGACTCCTTTAGCAATGGTCACCAATGCCTGGAAGCAGAAGGGTCTCCAGAAATGTCACACCAGACGGACAGACACCGTGGACTCTGGCACTCACTCTTTCCTTTTCCTTCTCCACAGGATGGTCGAGGTGTACATGCCGAAATTTTCCATTTCTGCCTCGTATGACCTGGAGACCATCCTCCCACAGATGGGCATCAAGAATGCCTTTGATGACAAAGCTGACTTTTCTGGAATCACCAAGACACACGCACTGCAGGTCTCCAAAGTGAGTTGGTTGCTGAGGTTCTTTCTAGAAAGCACAAGTTGGAGTCAGCTCATGGAGACTGGCTAATTGGACTTTCTCACCCATCTCATGATGAAACGGTGGCAAAGTTGATGTCCCCTGGCACCCACTTAATTCAACAACTGCCCTTCTGGCATCTGATCTCACCTCGCTCCTTCTTGAAAGTTCAGCCTTCACACAGAACTCACCCTTCCTGACATCTGTGCCTTGTGGAGGAGCTGTGTGGCTGCTGTAGCAAACACACACACACACACACACCTTATATATTACACACCTTTCCTGATTTGAAACTATGCAACTTTCCCTTGTTCTGTTCAAACAAATGACTCATGGTCTAGGTCCAATTTCCACAAGAGCTCAATTAAGATGTTCTGGAATTCCTTTTCTTCATAACGTGACTCATAGTTTGCTCTCATCCACATGGCCAATGGTGTTGCATGGGAGTAAAACACAAGTAAACACGTCTTTCTGGAATTCTCAGCTTTCAGCCAAGACCCATCTGGCATCAGTACTGACTCTTTCATTCCAAGTCTCCTTCTGAATCCAGTTAGAATTTCTGGGTCCTCACTTTTGATTTAGTACCTCAGCCAAATTTATCTTGTATGTTATGTTAGAGACTTTTGAGGGGGTTAATTCTGCATTGCCTCTCTTGGAAATGGTCATAAATATAGATCCCTTTCAGTCAGGTACCTGCCTTCCAAATTTCTTGAGATATAAGAGTGAGTGCTTCTAGCATTGTATCAACAATCGTATCAATTGTATCAATTTGTTGAAACATCTCCATGGGTATTCTGTCCATCCTTGGAGGGGATTTTGTTGGTGTTGGTTTTGCTAAAGTCTTCAGTACAGCTTGGATTTCTTTCAATAACATGAGTTCTCAATCATTTGCTATCCCTTAAAATGGGTGAACATCGATCAATATTTGTTGTTACAGTGATTCTGTGTAGTCCTTCCTTCCACTTTTGATGTAGCCTTCAGTAATGCAACCCAAGATTTGAGTTTTTTTCTTCAGCTCTTTTAGCACAAGCAATACTGTGCATGTTCTTTCTTTTTGCCTCCCTCACTCTATATACCAAATACCATAGCAGAGAAACCCATATTCCATAGGTGTGGGGATTTCCATTCTAACACAAATTTTGGAGGGACGCCAAGAAGAATGTGATGTGAGTATTGGAACAATGAGGCCTGCATTCTCAAGGTGTCCCTATGCTCTTGAAACTCAGAAAGGAGCACATAAACTCAGATTAAGATTCTTTCTCCAGAAGCCAAAGAAGGGTTCCAGTATTCAGTAATGCCCAGCCTTGTCCTATCCAATAACAGTAGCCATTATTATTGCTGTGTGTGGCCTGGTTTTATTCATCAAACAACCCTGTGGGATGCATACTATTATCACCACCCTTTTAGCAATGTGGACACTGAGGCACATGTTCCAACAGCACTTTCCAAAAAAAAATTTTTTTTAATAAATACAATTTAAAAAAAATTAAAAATCCAGGACTTTACAAACTGTATTTGCAGCCATTCCACTCCATTCTTTGTTGTTGCTTTTTCCTAAAATTGGGTGGTATAGCATATCACCAAACTCCAATCCTTGTAAGAATTCAATCCCAGATATCCTTGTGGCTGCAGATTTTTCCACCTTGGAAGAAGAGGAAACTGCAACCTGAAATTGTGCCTGTTCAACTTGTACCTGACTTCCTGTTACCTTTCTTTGACCTCAGTCAGTCATCACAGCATCCTTCCTCTGAAGCATGGCTTGACTTTTCCTGGTATCAGTGCCTTCTCCAGGCACACCCAGGTCCCCTAATAGCTTTTTCTAGAACTATTATTCTGATCTGTACCAATTTAAAGTACAAGGAGAATGTCTTCCTCCTTGTTTAAAACAAACCAACAACAATGTTCACTTCACGTTCAATGGTGGTGTAGTTGTGTGCAGACTCAGCAGCAGACATACCAGTCCAACAGTCTCCATGGAAACCTCAGGGGCATCGAGTAACTCTTCAAGTTACTCAGCCTTCATCACCTTCCTTTTCTGAGTTGATCCTCCCACACCTCACTAGAAACTCACTGTCCCCGAATGCTCCCAGCTGTTCTTTTCAAGTTGCTGCTGTCCATTAACACCAGAAAAGATACACCTTAAAAGAGCCCGAGGCTTGAGGCAGACATACCAGTTGTTACCAAACAACTGGTAACAACAACACCTACAATTTACTCCCCAGGGTAAAGCCAAGAATCTGGGCTTAGAATCTTGATGCTTCTCCCCAGGTAGGTGGTCACATCCTGAACCACACACCCAAATTCAGAGGCGCAAAGATGTCCCCGCAGAATTGGCTAATCTCCACTTCTCTCTTGACAGGCTACCCACAAGGCTGTGCTGGACATCAGCGAGGCGGGCACAGAGGCCGCAGCAGCCACCGAAACCAAGCTGTCGGTTCGGTCCAAGGAGAAACCCTCCAAGTCCATCCAGTTTAATAGCCCCTTTATGTTGATGACCTTGACTGAAGACTTTAGCTACCTCCTCTTCATGGGGAAAGTGGACAATCCCACTAAACCTTAGCAGAGCCGTGTTCACGACCTGGGACACCACTCCTGAGACCTGGTACCGTCCAAAGCCTTGCTCACCTTCCTGCCTCAATCAGTGACTTTTCCCCACAAGTTTTCCCCAGAACCTTGTGTCATGGACTATTGCTGGCTGGCTTATGTCAGGAGTCAGGTGTGCAAGCGGTAAAGGGCTTGGCTGCTAATAAAATGGGTGATGGTGTGAGTCCCTGTAGAAGCAATCGAGGAGAAATTACCTGGTGATCTTCTTCGAAAAGGTTGCAGCTATTGAAAACCTCATGGGGTAGGCAGTGGGAAGCTCTAAGATAGATGTGGTGGTGATTGAACAGTTCCCCTTGATGTGATTGAATGACTGGACTGTTCAATTGTATGATAATGTGGCTTGGGTGTCGATAAAACTGTTGGAAGAAGAAAGAAAAAGAGGGGGGACCTCATGAAAAAGAAAATAATTGAAAAACAATCTTGTCCAGGTGTTGACAGGTTCAGGTATAGACTTTGGAGCAGGACTTTGGACCTCGTCAGACTCAATTGGAAAATACTCATGAGGGTCAACAGACATACCTGGGACTATACGTAGGCCTCCTCCTCCCTCCTCCCTCCTCCCCATATTTATCTATGAAAGCTAGGCAGGATGACCAATCCTGGAGAGAAAATGATGGAACTGATGGTCCTCGGGAGTTTGGGGGGAAGGGGTGGGGGGCACAAACCCAGGGACAAGGGAACAAGTGATCCAAAATTGATGTTGAGAAGAGCATAGAATGCCTGATGGGGTTTGATCAATTACAATGTAGCAAAGAGAAATTATGGAGAGCCGAATGAAGGTTGGACATGTTAGTGGGACGGGAGGAGAGTAAAAGGAAATAGAGGAGAGAACTAGGAAGCAAAAGATATTTATAGAGGTATTAAATACAGCCATGTACATATGTAACTATGTTTATAAAATGATAGGAATATAGGTCTATACTAAATATTAAGGTAGCAGACAGGCATGAAGCCTCTCTACTCAAGAACTCCCTCAATAGAAGAACACTTTGTTCTAATAATTTGGCATTCTGTGATACTCACCTTCTTGACAGACAAAATGGGTGCATAAGCAAATGTGAAGAAAGCTAATGTTGCCAAGCTATGAAAAGATATAGTACCTGGGGTCTTAAAGGCTTGAAGATAAGCAAGTGGCTAAGCAGTTAGGAAATAGCAAAGCCCAAATGAATGGAACACACCAGCCTGTGTGATCATATGATGTCAACAGGAACAGGTATGAGGCATCAGAGAACCCCAAACAATCATATAAATGTGAACAATGGAGAGGGCAGAGTGGAGATTCAAAGCCCATCAGCCGTCATTTGGACACGCTTTCTCAGAAGGGCTACAAGGAAGAAAAGAGTCAGTAGGGGTGTGGTATAGCACTGACAAAACACACAACCTGCCTCTAGTTCTTTTTTTTTTTCAATGATTTTTGGGGGGCTCTTACAGCTCTTATAAAATTCTTATAACATCATTTGTATCAAGCATAATTGTACACGTTTCCATCTTCATTTCCAACAATTTTCTACTTGAGACCCTGGTATAAGCTCCTCTTTCCCCCCTCCCTTTGTTATAAATCATTTTATTGCGGGCTCATAAAACTCTCATCACAAGACCTACAAACATCAATTTTATGCAGACCATATTTGCACACTTGTTGCCATCATCACTCTCAAAACACCCTCCCTCCATTTAGGCCTCCAGTACCAGCTCCCATGTTTTCCTTCCCTTCCCCCTCCGCCTCCCCCATGAACCCTTAATAATTTGCAAATTGTTATTACTTTTTCATATCGTACACTGTAAGATGTCCCCCTTCAATCGCTTCCTGTCATTCATACCCCAGAGAGGAGATTATATGTAGATCCCTGAAATTGGTTCCCCCTTTCTACTCCACCATCCCTCCACCCTTCCAGTATCATCACTCTCACCACTGGTCCTCAAGAGATCATCTATCCTAAATTCCCCATGTTTCCGCCTCCAATGTACATCCCCTGTCAGGTAGAAATGGGATCATGATGGTGGGTGGAAGGAAGCATTTGAGAACTATAGGAAAGTTGCATATTTCATTGTTATTACACCATAACTTGGCTGACATCTCCTGCAACCCTGCTGTAAGAGGATGTCGCTTCACCTATTGATGGGCTTTGACTCCCCAATCTGTACTCCCCCTCATTTAAATGATGTAATTTTTAGTTCTTTGATGCCTGATACCTGATCCCTTTGACACCTTGATCCCTTTGACACCTTGTGGTCACACAGGCTGGTGTGCTTCTTCCATGTGGACTTTGTTGCTTCTGAGCTAGATGGCCGCTTGTTTACTTTCAAGCCTTTAAGACCTCAGACGCTATAACTTTTGATAGTCGGGCACCATCAGCTTTCTTCACCATATTTGTTTATGTATACATTTGTTGTCAGTGATCATATCAGGAAGTTGAGCATGCAATGTTATGATTTTTCAGTTCTTGAAACCTGATAACTGATCCCTTTGACACATCGTGGTCCCACAAGTTGGTGTGTTTCTTCCATGTGGGCTTTGTTGCTTCTAAGCTAGATGGCTATTTATTTAGGTTCAAGCCATTAAGGCTCCAGACACTACAGCTTTTGATAACTGGACACCATCAGCTTTCTTCACCACCTTTGCTTATGCACACATTTGTCTTCTGTGATTGTGTTGGGCAGGTGAGCATCATGGAATGCCAATTAAGTAGAACAAAATGTTCTTGCACTGAGGAAGTACTTGAGTGGAGGTCCAATATCCATATGCTGTCCTAATACTAGCCCTATAAATATATGTGTGTTGATCTATTTCCCCAAAGTCATATATAAATATATTCCCCTATGTACATGCCTGTATTTAGACTTCTATAAATGCCCTTTACCCCCCTCCCCCAGTTCTTTCCTCTAGTTCCTTTTACTTTCCTCTTGTCCCACTATCATACTCAGTCTCCATTTAAGTTTCAGTATTTTCTCTCTGTTACATTACTCTTCATCAATCCCTATCAGACCTCTCTCACCCACCTTGTCACTGATTTTGAATCACTTGTTGTTCCCTTATCCCTGGGCCGGTCAACACTACCTCCTTTCCTCCTCCTCCTCCTCATCTTCCATACTCTTCCCACACACAGCCCCACCCAGAACCATCAGGCCCTTCATTTTTTGCCTCCAGACTGTTCATCCAGCCTATATTATCTAGATAGATCTGCAGAGATAACAATATGTACCCAAAAAAGACATGCTAAGATGAAGCAAGCAAGGAAAATAAAACAGTGATAACAAAAAACCCAATGTCCAATAAATATGTAAAAAATTTTAAATAGTAGCAATATAAAAACCTGTAATAGTTCAAGGTCTGTTTGTTGACCTCCAGAAGTGTCCACCGGTTAAGTCAGATAGGGTACCACACCCAAAGTATATCCTTGGCACTCTCTCAAGAACTCCATGCCCTGTTGCACACTCTTAGTGTTTTGCCATGGTGTGGTTGGGTCAGACAAGGTATAATCCTGATCCCGTTACTCCATTGTTCACCCCAAAGTGCCCTGGGTCAGCAAGGGAAGCTGTATATCATAGTGGGGTCAGCCATACGATCCTCTCTGTGCATCAGCTGGTTTGAGTGGGAATATCATCTTGAAGGCTTAGTGGGCCAGGATGCACTCCATTCTCTCTTCCTCTCCCTTCATTTGTTCTCATGTGCTCTGGTCAGGCATCTCTCACTCCCCAAGCTGCAGCTTCAGTGCTGACCTCCAAAGCAAACTTTCCTGGGGGAAGAGGTGACTGCCCCCAGAGTTGGGATTGTGGTTGGGCACTCAGATCCCTTCACCCTCTACTGATTCCCCATTCCTTGCCACCATGCTGCATTCACATCCTAGAACACTGGATTTAAGTTTGATCCTTCTTTCCCTATGGAGATAGAAACAATATGCTCCCCTTGGGTGGGTTAGTACCCCATTCCCTCTCTACACACCATGATCTGCCCACCCCACCACTGCCTCCCCACTCGAGTAGGCTACGATATGTAGCCTTGGATTTGGTCTGGCCCCTGCAATACTACCTGAGCCTCCCCCCCAGGAATTTCTGTATACAGTAGCTTTTTCCTGATGCCCCTTTTGCATTTTTAAAATTAAGCTTACCTCAGCAGACTCATGTTGTACATGTCCTTTTGCACTTGACTAATTTCACTTAACATAATTTCCTCCAGTTCTTCCCATGCGCTGATGTGTATCATCTGCTTTTCATCACTGCTTTTCAGCAATGCATAGTACTTCATTGTATGTATGTACCACAGCTTTTTAATCCATTTGTCAGTTGATGGAAATTTGGGCTGCTTCCCACTCCTTGCAATTTTGATTTGTGCTGCGATAAACATTGGAGCACAGATGTCTGGTCATGGTTTGTTACTTGCCTCTTCTGGGTATATGCTCATTATGGGGATTGCTGGGTCGTATGGTAGCTCAATTTCCATCTGTTTTGGATATTGCTAAATTGATTTCCACAGTGACTGTGCATACCTACAGGTCCACCAGCAGTGGTTAAGAGTCCCTATCACCCCACAGCCTCTCCAACACTTACTGCTTTCTGATTTTTTGAATTGGGCTATCCTTGAAAATGTTAGGTGGTATCTTGTTATTTTGATTTGCATTTCTCTTATGGCTAAAGATCAGGAACATTTTGTCATATACTTATTGGCCATTCTGATTTTTGTCTCTGTGAAACTTTTGTGTAGGTCCTTTGCCCACTTCCTCAGTGGGCAGTTAGTTTTTCTCTTTTTGGAAGCTATCAGGATATTGTGGATTTTAGTAATAAGGTCTTTATCTGATTTTTCAGTGTTAAAGATGTTTTCCCAGTCAGTGGGCTCTCTTATTACTCTCGGGTGAATTCTTTCGATGTACACAGGTGTTTTGTCATCAGTATATCCCACTTGTCTATTTGTGTCTCCTCTGTGTTGTGTCCTTCCCTATGTCTGATAGCCTATGTAATCCCTGTGCCAAAGTTCTCAGGTTGGTCTCAATTCCCTCATTGATGGTCCTAATAGTTTGCGGTTTTACCTTGACGTCCATGATCCACCATGAGTTTATTCTTGTGTGGAGAGAGATAAGGATCTTGCCTAATTTTTTACCAGTAGATATCCATTTTTTCAGATATCCATTTTTCAACAGTCACTTGTTGAAAAGGGCATCTGCTTCTCATTTGATATTTTGGGGGCCCTTATCAAAAATCAGTTCTCTGTATGATGATGTTTTTATTTCTGAGTTTTCGTTCTTTTCCACTGATCTGAGTAGCTATCATTATGCTAATACCATGCTGTTTTGACAATTGTGACTGTATAATATGTGCCAAAGTCAGGTAAAGCAAGCCCTCCCACGGTGTCCTTCTTCTTGAGGAGTTCTCTGTTAATTGTGGACTTCTTCCCTATCCATATGAAATTGGTAATCATTTTTTTTTCAATTTCTTTGAAGAAAGACGAGGGTCATCGGAATTGCATTAAACTTATATAGTGCCATGGATAGAAATGACATCTTTACTATATTGAGTTTTCCAATCCACGAGCATGGGATATTATTCTATCTGTTGAAGTCACTCTTGGTTTCTTGTAATACTGTTCTCTAATTTTCGTCATATAGATCTTTTGCTTTTTAGTCAGGCATATCCCTAGATATTTCACTTTTTGCTTGACTATTGTGAAGGGTACCTCTTTTTTATCTCCTCTTCTGTGGTCTTATCCGATGTGTAGAGAAGTCCAATCGATTTCTGATTGTTGATCTTGTATCCTGCCACTCTGCCATACTCCTCTATTGTTTCTAGTATTGCCCTGGTGGAACTTTTGGGATTTTCCCCCAATAAAATGATTCATTTAAAAAAGGGGGGGGGAGGGAGGGGAATGGGGAGATTTCTTTTTTTAAAAAGAGGTGCTTGTACCAAGGGCTCAAGTGGAAAATGTTTTGAAATGTGTGTGGCAGCATGTGTGCAAATGTGCTTGATACAAATGATATACTGAATGTTGTAGTAGCTGTAAGAGCCCCCAATAAAATTATTTTTAAAAATCATATCATCTGCAAATACCGATAGTTTCACCTCTTTCTTTCCCAGGTGAATACCTTTGATTTCTTTTCTTTGCCTATATTAAAACCTCCAGTATGATATTAAATAAGAGTGAGGACAAGGGACATCCTTGTTTGGCCCCCTCTCTCAGTGGGATTGTGTTTGTCTTTTCTCCATTGACTGTCACATTGGCTGTTGGCTTTTCATATATAGCTTGTATTGTCTTGAGGAATTTTCCTTCTATTTCTGTCTTCTTGAGTGTCTTAAACAGGAGTTGGTGTTAAATGTTGTCAAATGCTTTTTTCTGCATCTATTGATATTATCATTTGGTTCTCACAATTTTTCATGTCAATGTGGCGAATAATACTAATGATCTTTCATATGTTGAACCATCCCTGCATTCTGGATATGAACCCCACTTAGTTATGGTGGATTATTTGTCTTATATACTTTTGTATTCTGTTGATCATTATTTTATTAAGAATTTTTGCGTCAATGTTCATTAGGGATATTGATCTATAGTTCTCAAATCTTGTGGGATCCTTGTCCAATTTTGGTATCAATGTTATACTAGCTTCATAGAAGGAGTTTTAGAGTTTGCCATCTTTTCCTATGTTTTGGAAGAATTAGTGTAGGTGTCATTTCTTCCCTGAATGCTTAGTAGAATTCTCCCATAAAACCATCTGGTCCAGGTGAATTTTTTGTTAGTAATCCCTTAATAACCTTGTCTATTTCTTCTATTGTTATGGGTCGGTTGAGATTGTTATGTCCATTGAGGATATCTAGGGAGGGACTGTTTTTCCAAGAATTTGTCCATGTCTTCCACGTTGTTGAATTCTTTGGAGTACAGTCCTTTGTAGTACTGTGCAATTAAACTTTTAATTTCATTAGGGTCAGTTGTGATGTCCCCTCTTTCATCCCTCATTCTTGCTATTGAAAATTTTTTTCTCCTTTCTTTGCTTAAGTCTGCCAACGGTTTGTAAATTTTGTTAATCCTTTCAAAGAACCAACTTTTAGCAGCATTAACTTTTTCTATTTTTTTTATATTCTCTCTCCTGAATCTCAGCCCTGAATTTTATTATTTCTTTTCTTTTACTATCAGTGGAATTTTCCTGATGACTCTGCTCTAGTCACTGTAAGTTCTGTGCCAACATATCTGTTATGAGATGCTTTTCAGGTGTGCATGCATTACTATGAAACTTCCTCTGATAGCTACAGTTGCTGTTTCCCATAAGTTTGGGTATGTCATATTTTCATTCTCATTGGTTTCTAGAAATTTGCAGTGAAGAGTTATTCATCCTTCAATGATTTGCTCTTGTTTTCTTCATCTTCATTTTGTTGATTTCCAACTTTATGGCACAGTGGTCTGAAAGAGAAGTCTGAAAGATATCAACGTGCTTAAATTTATGTAGATTAGTCTTATGCTCCCATCAGTGGTCTATCTTTAAATATGTGTCTTGTGGGCTTGAAAATAATGTGAATTGCTTTGCATTTGGATGAAAAGCTCTGTAGACATTTATCAAATTGAATTGTCTGTTGGCACGGAACTTACAGTGACTAGAGCAGAGTCATCAGGAAAATTCCACTAATAGTAAAAGAAAAGAAATAATAAAATTCAGGGCTGAGATTCAGGAGAGAGAATATAAAAAAAAATAGAAAAAGTTAATGCTGCTAAAAGTTGGTTCTTTGAAAGGATTAACAAAATTTACAAACCGTTGGCAGACTTAAGCAAAGAAAGGAGAAAAAAAATTTTCAATAGCAAGAATGAGGGATGAAAGAGGGGACATCACAACTGACCCTAATGAAATTAAAAGTTTAATTGCACAGTACTACAAAGGACTGTACTCCAAAGAATAGATCTTAGCTTCCTTGTTGAGTTTATTTCCCTGTGATCTGTCTTTCTTTGAGAGTGGTGTGTTGAAGTCACCCACTATAATTGTTGAGGCTGTCATTTCTTTTTTTCATCTTTTTGAGTGTTTGGTTTACATATTCAGTGGATCTATCATTTGGGAAATATATGTTTAAAATACTTATTGGCTCATTGTCTACTCTTCCCTTGAGCATTATATAGTGTGCCTCCTTATCTCTTTTAATGGTTTGCACTTTGAAGCCAATTTTATCTGAGATTAGGATTGCTACCCACCTCTTTTTAATTGTTGTTTGCTTGGTATACCTTTCTCCAGCCTTTGATTCTCAGTCTACTTGTGTCATCTTGAGATGTGTCTCCTGTAGGCAGCAGATTGATGGGTTGTGTTTTCTAAGCCAGTCTGCCAGCCTAAGTCTTTTAATTCCTGAGTTCAATCTATTGATGCTTAGGGTTATTATCTCTGACTGTGGAATATGTGATGCCATCTTGTACCTTTTGTGTTGGGTGTTTCCTACCTCTCTTTGTTTCAGTGTGTTGTGCATGTGTGTGTGGGAGTTGATCATTCTATATTTCTTCCCATCCCTAAGCCATTCCTATTTTCAGGGCTGTTTTATCTTTGCTGCCCTCTGGGTGAGGTTATTCTATGTGACATTCTCTTATCTATGCTTGATGAGTGCTGTTCTTCTGCCCATACTGGGTCAGCAAGAATCTTTTGTAGGGTTGGGTTTCTTCTAATGTAGTCTTTGAATTTTTCCTTGTCTGGGAAAATGCTTACTTATCCATCTATCTTGATAAATAATTTGGCTGGGTAGAGAATTCTTGGATTTGCATTATTTTCCTTCACTTTTTGGAATATATTACTCCATTCTCTGCTATTCTTCATAGTGTCCACTGATAGAACTGAGCATATTCTTATTTTGGAATCTTTATATGTGATTGCTTTTTTTCCCCAGGCTGCTCTCATATTTTTCTCCTTTTCTTCAAAGTTGGATAGTTTAACTATTATGTGTCTTGATGACTTTTTCTTAGGATTCATCTAGCTGGTGTTCTTTCAGCCTCCTGAATGGTTGCCTGGTTTTCATTAATTAAACTAGGGGTTTCTTCCTTTAAGAATTCTCTGACAATTGTTGCAGATGACTTCTTTGTTCGGTCTTCCTCCAGTAACCCAATAATTTTGATGTTATTTCTCCTTATGGCATAAGACATAGATCCTACATTTTCTTCAGTTTCTCTGATAATCTTATTAGATTCTTGTTCACATATGTTAAATTCCACTTGGTCATCCTCTGGGTCACTTCCTCCAGTCTATTCACAAAGTCTATGAGTCTGCTGTTGTTTTCTGTTATCTCACTCCAGCTCTCGAATTTCCCTTTGGTGTATGGACTTTATCTCGTCTATTAATTCATCCTTTTTCTGTACTGCTTCCCTCATATGTTATATGACTCCAAACATCAGTCTGAAATTTTCTTTCTGCAGCATATCAATGCCTGCTTCTCCTATGCACGTCATTAGATTCAGGACATCTTCTGCCATTACCTTTGTTTCTCCTGTTTTATCATTGAGATTGTTGGGGCTGATTGCTGTCTGTGTTGTGTAGTTTTTGAGGAACCAGGTGCCATTTTCCAGCAACTCGAAGAGCACTGGCTTTCTCTGAGAAACTTAAAGAATGTATCTTCAAACTTCCTGTGACTAATTTCACTAGGAATTAGCCTAACACTTTATTCTCTTGTGACTTCACTCTTTCCCTAGTGAACCAGTGTTCCGTTGTCTGGAGCGCAAGTTGGGTGGTCCTCCCAGGGACCACTGGTTGGATTGTTGTGGACACACAAGGATGGTGCTGCACTGCACAATTTCACGAGGAACTGGATTGGTGCAGCCCATGGCAACCTAGGGCACTGCAGGGGGTGCCCACTGCAAGGGGGAGTGCCACATAATGCTGGTGGGCCACCCACTCCTGAGTAGAGCGCCATGAATAGTGGGCGGCACCACCTGATCAGACAGATTGCTGCTGAGGCTGGGAAGTGGTCCCTGCAGCCGCTAAAAATTCAGGCCAGCGCTGTTAGAACTGCCCTGTGCCTCGCTCAGCCCAGGGAAGATGGGCGGAAGATTCCTCAGTCAGATGGACCGCCCCCCCCACTGCCCCCAGAGGACATGTAAAAGGTCTCCCAAAACACACAGATTGAAATTTCCCTGTACGAAATTGGGTGAAAAATGCCCAGGTGAAGGGTGGATGAGGTTCTCCAGCCTTAGGCTTCTTGCACAGGGTGCGGCTCTCCCAGCTGAGTGGAGCAGGCATAATTGCCCTACAGGATAAGGGGAGTGGTCTGACCTGTGAGCCAAACTGGAAAAGACCAGAAGTTAACACCAAGAAACCAGGTTTGCCGAAACCGAGGGGGGATAGAGAGAAGTGAGTTGACCCAAAGCAGCCACACAGCTGAGCCCCATCCCTGAGCGCAGGGTCACAAGGGTTCAATCTCTGGCC
>PVJH01038663.1:0-16994 GCA_004026705.1 Nesogale talazaci | reverse complement strand
TTTGGGATGGAAGAATTTAATTTTATTTTATAGTGCAGAAGTAAATGTATTCTCAGGAGACTACGCTGGTATTGTAGTTTCTTTTTTCCGCTTCCCCTTCTTTTTAAATCAGCACATCTACTACATGACAGCCTAAAAGCTGACCCCAACCAAGGGCTAGATTTTGACCAAGCCTTCCTGCAGAGTGAGGTGTCGGCAAGTTAGGTCACAAGTGTGTATGACATGTTATATTGCACTTGGTGTCAGTGAAATTTTGGGGGTGGGGTGGGGTGGGAGTGTGGTAGTTCCAGACCGTATTCACCTCAGTGGAGACAAGGTATCTTGACTCATGACCACCCAGCCCTGTTCGAGCAGAGCAGTTTGAGAAGGATAGGAATTGAATCTGTTTGGAACGGATGGTTCACAAATGAGGCATGGCCTGGTCATACTTACTTAAAATTTTTTTAAAAAAAATTATTAAATCATTTTTTTGGGGGCTTGCACAATTCTTACCACCCACACATACATCCATTGCATGTCATGCACATTGGTACATTTGTTGCCATAATCATTCTCAAAGCACTTACTTTCTACTTGAGCCCCTGGTATCTGCTCCTCATCCCCCATCCCCACTCTTCCCTCCCCCATGAACTATTGATAATTTATAAATTATTATTATTTTGTCATATCTTACACCATCCGGTGACTCCCTTCATCCACTTCTCCACTATCCATCTCCCAGGGAGGAGGTTATAGGTAGATCCTTGTAATCTGTTTTTTGTGTTTGTTTTTTTGTGGCATCATTGCCCTGGTGGGAGTAGGAAGCCCAGCCTTGCTCCTGGAGAGCTGCTGCTGGATTTGAACCATCAACCCTGTGGGCTGCAGTCCTGCACACAGCCACTATGCCACCAGGACTTTGCCGTAATCTGTTTTTAAAAGAATTTTCATGGGAGTTCATTGCTGTGTAGATATTAACTCACAACTGGTTTGGGTCCACTGATGGATGGACAGTAATTGCTCAGATGCGCCATCTAGAAAGGCGTTAACTGTCTAATGCAATCTATTCTTGAAGAGGGTAAAAGGAAAATAAATATATTTGTACTTTCCCTTCCCTTCTTCATGTTCCAGGCAGGGGCAGGGAAAAAGAATCCTAGAGAAGCCGAGGATGTCAAAGGACTCAAAGTTCTCAGAAGTGGGCAGCTCTGACGGAACACCAGGAGGAAGCCTGCCCTAAAAGCTTTCCCCTGGTAATTTTAGGCAAAATTAATTATGTTCACAACCTGCCACAGACCACTTTACACGTGCTAATTGGAGTTAGAAAGGGGATCATAGTACTTGGAGCTCCGTCTTATGTCAGAAGCGTTTCAAAGGCAAAGGAATTAATTCGTGAGCTTCCTGGCAAAACGGTGAGGCCTCAATCTAAAAAGCCCCCAGAAATGCCGTTCTTGCTTGAAGCTTCTAGAAGTGCCTTGAAGCTCTCCTCCGGTGGTGTGGCTTTCTTGGGCTTGCTCTGAAGGCAGGATCAGGGTCCTTCTCCTTCCATCTGGATTTTTGGTAGGTGCGGTGATGTTTCCGAACTGTCATCGGGGCTTTGGGCCAGCTTGGTTCTTGCTGGGTCGCTTTCAAGAAGGAAGAATTTACATTGAACTAATACCGTTTGTACGGAGACTTCCTGGTGGGGTGGTTAACAGGCGTGACTGCTAGCCAAAAGGTTGGCAGTTCGACCTCCTGCCCCCTGCTCTGTGGGAGAAAGAGGTGGCCGCCGGCATCCATAGAGTATCTAACCTTGGACACCCGATAAGGTAGTTCTGCTCTGCCCTGTCGGTCGCTAGAAGCTGGAACACGTTCAAGGACACTGCATTCGTGGGTGAATATCATGGGAGTTAGGAGTCCTTTGAAAAACAAGGCGGACTGTGTGTCCCAGCGCTGAGCGGGAACAGCTTTTGGTGACAGAAAAGAAAAACTGTATTGTGATACTATAAACTGTAGGAAGCCAGAAATAAAATTTTATATTGACAGCATATCAACCCATGACTGGGCATCTATGTGTATTGGACACGTGCAGGTACAAGTCACATGGTGATTTGAGGGTGGCAGAATTGATCTTGACTTCTCAAACTTTCTTTTTCATCATTTTACACATAAAGGTGTGGGTGTTTTGGTAAGATAAAAAGACATCTATCAGTGCTATGCAGTGTATGCAAAAAGCTACAATTATTACATAGATGGTTAAAAATTCCGATCTGTGCAAGTTACATCTCCTAACTTGCATTTGAGGGACAAAAGCAAAGTCTAACTCGCTGTAGGCAAAGACACAGTCAGGTCTGAGACATGGTCCTCACCGGTGACAGTGTGCATTCTGCCACCAGAGCAACTCTCTTCATGCTGCTTTAATCAGTTCCTTACAACTCCCTGCCCCATGACCCATTGCCCATGATTTAGGGCCTTCTGAAAAGCTCCAACCCCCTGGAGAAGACTGGTCCACACAAAGACGGCCCATCGACTCTCCAGTCCTTTCACCCGCCTTCAGACCCTCCAGACGAGGGCCCTTTGTGCCATTTCTTCCCATCTGAGCCTGAAGAGCAAAACCAGCTCAGCTCTCACCGTGTCTCCATTGGCCAGCCGTGCCACGTCCGTTGTGTTGCTTTCCTGGACTTCCGTTTCTTGAGCTGTCAAATGGGCTGAAGAGCTGCCTCATGGTTTGTTGTTGTTCTTGTTGGGAGGTCTGACTCACAGTGACCCTACTTACGTGCAACACAACTTAACACTGCTAGGTCCTGCCCCATCATCACAAGTGTTATGTTTGAGCCCCTTGGTGCAGTTCACTGTGCTAATCCGTTTTGTGAAGGATCGTCCTCATGATCCCTCCTGGTGGAGGAGCTCTGGTGGTGTAGTGGTTGTGTGTTGGCCTGCGGTCCCTGACTTCTCTCTGTCTTCTTTGTGTACATCAGTTTCACTGAAGGCCTCTTGCCATAGATATTGTTGGCATCTCCACTTTGCAAATGAGGGCCCAAAGATACAGAGAGCTGCAGTAACTTCCTGAAGGTCTCTGATTAGAACCCCTCTGATGCTGGAACCCACCCTTCTAAATAGATGTGGTGATTACTGTCAGTTGCTGTCAAGTCAATTCTGATGCATGGTGGCACCATGTTTGGTGAACAGAGCTGCATGCTGGTTGTTTTCAAGGTGACCTGACAAAGGAACATGGTCTAGTCTCTGGGCTGGTACACATTCCAGTCTTTAATCTTTTTTGCCACCCAGGGACTTCTGTCTACTTACAATAGTAAGTGAGATAAATATTTGTTTTACTTGAGGTTAGCATAGACTCAAACCCATTGGTGTTGAGTTTGTTTCAACTCCTATTCAATTGTAGGTCAGACTCAATTGTAGGATTCCTAAGGCTGTAAATTCTTACCCAATCAGACCCAGGGCATCCTATGTGGGTTTGAACTGCCAACCTTTGGGTTGATAGTTGAGTACTTTACCCACTGGGCCACCATGCTCCTTGGTATTAGTCTGGATGGTAAAAAGCTTATTCCCTGTGGTATTATTTGGAAAGAGCTCTTTGTTAATCTCAGCCACTTAAAATTGAAGCAAGGCCTGCTGACCACAGAACAGTCTCCCCTTCATGTTGCTCCTCTTGGACATATTTGACGTTTTCCTTAAAATATTTTAAAATCAAAATTGAGTTTACCATTAGGCATATTCATCTAAAGCGGCAGGGACATGGAGTGATTTCAAGACTTTAGGGACAATTTATTTATATCAGCTCTGTCTGCCATCTTAATTACTTGGCTTTCAGTAAAGTTGGTCCAAAGGATTAAAGTTTTATATATAGAGACACTGACTATATAGATAGCAGGGTACCAGTCAGAATCATTTAAATGAGTCATATTGGCAAATGGATAACTCCATTTAACCTTGTATCAGTTCTAAACAGAGCTTCAGCTTCTACCAATGAGTCACAGTCTACAAATAGTCTACAAATGCATATAAATACATTGCACAGTTCTCTCTCTCTCTTTCTTCCTTAGGACTTTTTGTCCCTTGTGCTCTTTTCAGTCTCCCTTTCCTTCTCTTGTTTTCCCCTTCCTTCCTTCCTCTGAAAACACTGAAAGTTCTTGTGGGAACATGAAGAGGAAAATGGAAAAAGAACAAAAGACATCAGCATTCCAACAATACAAGCTGTTAATTACAAAACAATGAAATGATTTTAGGGGAGAACTTTGTATGCTTCATTCCCTTCCAGGAGGTGTTGGTTTGCAGAGTAATTTATAATGAAAGAGATTGTGATACTATTGAACCAACCATTTCATTCAGTTTTGTTGCATACACTTATATACATTGATGTTTTCCCCACAATGATGATTTCTTTTCTCACAACTGCCCCTTTAATGGCTGTATCTTTTCCCATTAAGCTCATGCCCTTGTGTTGATGCCGACACATAGTGACCCTATAGGAGCGAAGAATTGCCCCTGTGGCTTTCTGAGACTATAACTCTTTATGAAAATAGAAAGCCTCATCTTTCTCCCAGGGAGTAGATGTTGATTTCAAACTGCAGCACATAACCACTAAGCCACCACCAGGATTCCTTTTCCACTATCCGGATGCCTATAGTTTATGTTGTTTCTCCTTACTGTTGAGTTTTTGAGTTGTGTACATATTTTTATTTATCTAGGTTATAGGTTCCCAAACTTATTTGGTTTATTGCCCTCCTTTTCAGGAAAAAAAATTAGTACCTCCCACCCAAATTAAAAACCTTTGAGCTATATCCCATAATCCAGGGTAAAGTATAGGTATCTGCTTTTACAGCCCCCCCCGGGATCATTTCAGTGTCCCCAGGGAGCAGTATCACAAATCTAGATAATACCCAGTTAACATATTTGCACATATTGCATTTTCCAATATTATATCCATATGAGAAATTTGCAAGAGCATACTTATTTTGAAAAAAAATGGCTCTTAGCTTATGAATCCTAATCCCAAATCAAACCAAGCTCACTGCTGTTGTCAATTTGGACCTGTAGAAACCTTCATGGAGAGCATAGAACTGTTTCTTAAGGTTTATGAGACTACAATACTTTATTGGAGGAGCCAGACTCCTCTTTCTTCTGTGGACTGGTTAGCAATGCAACATTTAACCTACATTACGACCAAGGTTCCTTGAATCTTTAATATATATATATATATATATATATATATATATATATATATATAATGACTTGGCTGTTTCCAGGTAAATGGAAGAAAAGAATGATGTAGGCATTAACTCCCACTCTGGGCTGAAGTTCCTAATTCTCTAAATGACCCAAAGTGAACCACAGCACCAAATAAAGTTTCTTAATGTTTTGTGCAAACTTCTTCGACTAGTTTATGGTACACATTTGGATTTTATCATATCGGCCATGAAGTCTGCTTAATTTTGCAGGAGTTATTTGGTTAATTGAAAGCAACTTGCTTGCTCAGTAGATATGTTTAGCTAAAAATCAATTTATCCCAGGTTCCAAGATATTTATAGCTATCAGTTGTATTATTTATACTAGCCAAATCTTTCTGTTATCTGAGAAGCATATATATTTAAGATGAGAGTTTAGACGCCAGACCTTGGTTTCCCAACAAAAAGCCTGGGGAGTGCAAATTTCATTTGGAAAACATGTTGGTATGTGTAGAGACAACATATGCCTGAGTGGTGTTATATCTTTGTTTTAGGGCTATATGACTATATTTTTATGAGGTGCCAAGAGAGAACTTCATTTCCAGTAACAGCAAACATTACTATAATGGAAGCTAAGCAGTTGCTTTCTACAGCATTCCAAATTCTGGTGACCCCCATGTGTATCAAGGTCGAATTATGCACCACAGGGTTTTCAGTGGCTGGTTTTTCATAAATCAACCCAAAGACCATTATTCTACTCTAAGGTGTCTAGCACCTCCAATTTTTAATCGTTAGGCATTAACCCTTTGCACCAGCCACTCAGTGACTCCGGCTTGAAGCTAACCCAAACCCACTGCTACCAAGATGATTCCAACTGATCGTGATCCTGTAGGAGACCTAGAACCACCTCTTTGGGTTTCCTACTCTGTAAATCTTTAGGAGAGTAGCTCCTAACGATTTTTCTCCTCTGGAGTAGCTGGTGGAGTTGAACTGTCAGCCTTGTGGTAAGCAGCCCAGGGTGTAGCCAGCAATGGCACCATGGTACCTAATTGTAGCCAGTCAACAATTAAGCCCCAAGTTCCCTTTGTTCCTTGTCCTAATGTGTTCACCTGTAATTCTGTCTCCCCTCCCCTTTTAAACTCCTGGTTCATTGTCCAGTTTGTGGAAGGAGTCACTACATCCACTCTCTACTGACATCTGAATTATTCATTGTGGTGTCGGGAACGTTTGCCTCTACTTATACCTCTCTAGCCATGGTCAATACAGATTGATATGGCCAAATGCAATTTCTGCCCTTTCACCCTTATGATATTTGACCTGTGTAGAATTTCCCCATTTTGTTCATTCCCTTTCTGGAAGTCTCTTTTGTTTGGTTTTCATGACCTCATTTTTCCCCCTGACAATTCCATCTTGGTGGCTTCTGCTGACTCTGCATGCTTGTCACTAAATGTTGGCACATCTCAGATTTCTGTCCTCCCTCTCCTTCACGTCACCCAATGTTCTAGGTGGGTTCTACCCACCCTCTCTCTTTCTTAGACTATAAAAGTCTGTGTCTCTGTTCTCCCCTGAGGACTTGCCTATCAGACTGGGCCAGCCAATTGTTAATCCTTATCAGGATGTCCAGAATCACTGTGGGCCTCCAACTGAACATAAAACTCACTTCTACTTGCGTCCAGTTCACTCCATTCTGGTTGGGGACCACTGTTCATTTAGTGACGCCATCTGACAACCTGGCAGTTATCTACACAGGCTCTCTCATGCCCTCACAGCCAGCTGGCTGTGGAGACCAGTCCATTCTTGCTTTGCAAGCAAACTTCAGATTCCCTCCGTTCTGCTTCCGCTGCTCCTTCCTGGGCTACAACTCTCAGAATTCCCTCCTGATACTTCCATTATCTACTGGTCTGCATCCTGACTCCTCCCATTGTAATCCTTGGCTTGCTGCATCCAGAATGATCTAAATTACTTCTCTGAGCATATTTCTTTCTTGACATAGCCCCCTTCCCACATCCTCATCCTTGGAAAGCTATACCCAGCATTTAAAAGGGATGATGTCAGACTCTTTATCTCAGTAATGAAGATCTTCCATGATCTGGCCTGTGTCATATCCATCATTATTTCCCACAATTTCTGACCATGCTCTGTGCCTTAGCCAAGTCCTTCATGACATTCCATAGTCCCTGTTAGGCCATGTTTCTGCTCCCTTTGAATATGAACTTCCTTCTGTCCAGAAAGCTCTCTGTGCTTGCTCTACAAGGCCCGGTGCTCGCCTTCCCTGCATGACTCCCGCTGTCCTCTCTGCCCTTTTTGCTCTAAGACACGGTCATCCTGATGGACCCTCCTTCCTGGTTGGTGGTGGGTGAGCAAAGATGGTGATTTTGCTTTCCCTTACAACACATGGAAAGGGAACTTTTTTTTTTAATGTCCCAGGACTTAACAAAAGCTATATGTTTACAGTGAAGCATTTAAATAATACAACTCAAAGAAGGAAATAAAATCACACACGTTCACGTTAGCCGCTCACTGTTCATTTCATCTGATCTGTTTTTGTGCCAATATAATTATTTCTTGTACAAAGCGGACACCAAGGGTTTAGATAATCCTGTGAATTTTTAAATAAGTGAAATGCCAAACCGTGTTACTCCCTGCCCTTTGCTTCCCTCACTCCCCTTGCCCCCTGCCCGCCTCCTGCGGGCTTTGCCAAAACAAAGCATAAACCCAACCCACCACAGTGGCTCTGGCTCATGGTGATACATTAGGATGGGACAGACCTGGCCCATAGGGTTTCCAAGGGTGTGACTCGTTAGAGAAACAACCTGCCTTAGCTTCAGCCAATAAAGTGGCTGGTGGATTCAGAGTCCCACATGATTAGCACTCAAGTGCTTAAACACTGTGTCATCAAGTCTCTTTAAGCGAAAAATACCTTAGTTTTATGCAAATGATGTACACGTTGCACATTTTTGCAAAGCATGCCACTCCCTCGGGCTACTTTCCTGTGCACAGTATGCATATTATAGGCATGTGCATTTATTTGCCTGGCGAGTGATATGCAGGGAAAAAACAGTATAAAGCATTTAAGCATTTGAATAGTATTAAGTATTTAAGTAGTCCAAGTATTTAAATAGTCTCCAGAAATGTAGTTTTTAATGGCTGTACTCTTTTTGATAATGCTATATCATGTAGGCATGCCATAATTCACTTAAGTCTCCCCTATGAATTTATACTTAACTCACAACATTTAAAAAAATATGATAGGACTTTGTCTAGTCCCTATGTATTTGCCTGCTTTCTTCATGATTGCCTGATGAGACATTCCTAGGTGAGGGATTGTGTTAGGCTTGTTCTCTAGGGAAGCCCAACCAGTGATGCTTGTATGTATAAATATGGAAAGAGATTGATATCATGCAATGACTCCCACAGTTGTAGAAGTGAGTAAGTCCAGGGTCTATGGGTCAAATGTAAGCTCCTGACGTCTATAGCTACAGGGGCTGACAAACAGGAAGCAGGAAGATGAGATGGTCACAGGCTGGGGGCAGCAGAACGGAATGACTCCAAGGTCAGTGAATGAATCCGATGATGGCTCCTGGAATCAGCAGTTGGTATAACAGGAGGGTGGCAAGCCAGAGGCAGGATCCTGATCCAGCAGGGGCAGTGAGCTAGCTTCCGCACACTGCCAATTTAAAGAAGAGTAGGCCACACCTTGAATGAAGTCTTTCTCAATTATATCAAGACTGTGACAGATGTTACACGAAGATCTCATCATGAAAGCGACCTCATGATGTCAGATTGCATCCTGGGAGAACCCTGGCACACCCAAATTGACATAAAACCTATCATCGGATTCTGAAGTCAAAGGGCACACAATTTTAAAAGGCTTTTATTACTTATTCCCAATTGTTTTCACTCTCATTTCTATACAGTTCCCACTTACATACCACTTGGCAGGTATAGTCAGGAAATCTTGGAAGGCATTTTCAGCCCTGTTTTCTGGCTGGACACCAAATTCATGAACTAGAGATGAAGGGGACAACAGAAGATTCACCATAATACAGGTTTAATGTCCTCAGACAAATGCAATCAGAAGGAACATTTTTCTGACTAGTAACAACAGCCTGTTTTAAACAGTAAGCTCTGGGCAGTTTCGTTAGCAGGGTTTATCATTAAACATTCTTAAAGAAACAAAATCATAACCTTTGCTGTGGATTAGACATGTCGGATGTGTGAGGATGACCGCTGCTAAGAGAACAAGCCATCTCTTCCATTTTCTGATTCTGTAGTAATGTAGCTTTTTATGTAACTTATTTCACATTTCTGAAGTGCTTTGAAGATGAAAGCTATTATATAAGGGCAAAAAAATCACTTCATAAAAATGTTACATATAAAACATGAAACTCCATAGATGGAACTTAAGATTTTCAAAGCGGCATCAACTCTTTCATATAATCATATATAACCACTATCTTTAGACTAGTAATCCAGGAGTCATTTATAGGTTATTCTTGGAGCAGGTTAGTGGGAGCCGAGATGGCGAAATTGTTTTTATATTCAGAGCCGTGGTAAAGAGCGGTGCTATTCTTTTTAGCACTATTATGGCAGTTGTCGCGTAATGTATAAAGAGGCGGAAGGGTAAGTAAAAATTGGCCACGCATACATTTAAATCTTCTTTTCAGGCCTCCAACGTTGCATTCACAGAGATTGGTATTTTAAAGCAAACAGCGTTCGCCATGTGTTTTTCGGTTTCGGAGCTGCTGTAATTGTAGATTACAAATCATCTTATTTCTGCAGCATATTTCGGGGGAAAATGCATAGACTGTGTGATTGATGGAGCTGTAGGGTTAGAGCTAAGAAAACAAACAAACAAACAAAAAAACCCACCTTGTACTGTCAGAGTCAATCCTGACTTACAGCCACCCTGTAACACAGGGTAGAGCTGCCTCCCTGTAGGTTCCCAAGGCTGGATCTCTTTTCAGGGGCAGAACGTCTCTTCTTTCTTTTTTGGAATGCTTGGTGGGTTTGACCTTGTGGTTATTAGCAGCCCTGCTCACAAAGCACTTTGCCACCAGGGCTCTTTGAAGTTACCAGTGTGTGTGCGTGTTTTTTTTTTTTTTAAAGAACTCTCCATGCATGTCTGTAAACAGTATTCTATGCAGGTAATAAGTCATCAAGAGAATCAAGGTGCCCTGATGTGGGCATCTGATCCCTACATTCCCATAATTGAAGTTGCATTTCACAATATTGCTATACAATTCCTGTGTGTCCCCTCTGCCCACTTTTTCCTCCATTTCTATTACTAGCATGACATAGGACTGCTTCTTCCTGAAATGAAAGCTATAGAGTTTCCTTCACCCAGTGCCCACCTTTACATCTCCCCTGTGTGACCTGCACCCTTTGGCCAGAGCAGAAACCCATGACACAGGGGCCCTCAAACCAATGGAGCCTAAGATCAGGTTGAATTTTAAGCTTTCCCAGCAGGGTGGGTGCACGTTCGTGCTGGATCAGTTCAGGCCTGGGGATGGATAGCAAATAAAATCAGTTCCTGTCTAACATTTCCAATTTTTTTTTGCACATTCAGTTCTTCCTTTCTCCTTATGTCCACACGCTTCTTCGTCTCTTCCCTTCAGGTCTACGTCTACTTGGTTTCCAGGGCTATTTAAGGCCAGGCATCTATATGAAGAATGAGAAAATTAATGTTCTAGAAATCTTTCTTTTCTTTCTGACCTTTTTGTGCACTTGAAATTGCATTTAATATTTCATAACTACAGGCCTTTCCATTTAATTTCCCGAATTTTTTGGTAAATGCAAAAAAATAGAAAAGATCCACAAGCTTACTTTTCCAGTGTGGGGTTGATGGGGCCTAATCTTTCTCCTGTCTATGACATTTCACTCACCGGGGTTTTGCAGTCTTTTGACTGCACATGGATTTATTATCAGAAGGTTAAGCCCCCTGACTGCTTCCTTGTTACACCCATTCCCTCAAACATCTCTCCTAGAGAACTAAAAGCACACACCATTTAAGATTCCACTGATCTTTAGTCTCTTCTTTGGAAGGGATGTGCTTCAACTCATCGTGAGAAGAACCCCCAACCTGGAATGACCTACAACCCATGAGCCCGGGCCCAGAGGAAGGTGGCTACGATTGCGACCCAGGCTGTGACTAGTGCTTCCAACAGCTAACCGTGCCCTCGCCAAGCTAATGAATACGCATTTCCCTCATAGCTTTCTCTTTGTAGTCATCCATAAATACTTCCTGAGCCTTGACCTTTTATTCAGATGGTGAATTCTTTCATCCTGACACGGTGAGGCAAAGAGCAGTGAACGATGTAGGAAACGTACCTGGCCATCCATTTTCATTGAGAGGGACCAGGAGAGCTTTGAGATCAGAGCTTCGTTCAATTTGCAACTTTCCTGGTGACGGCCAAGCAGAAGCAGGCTTTGTCCAATGGGGTACATCCTTCTGTTTGCCTGCGGGTTACTTTTATGTCTACAGAGTCTCATCCTAGTGGGGGTATCTGTAATAGGTCAGATTGTCATGGAGAGTTGACTCTTTCCTTAAGAGTCCTCAGGGATGAAGTGCCCTCAGGGACATTTGCGTCCTAGGATATGCACCCAGGACCTGATCTCTTTGTGACAGCTCCCTCTGTCAGAAGACTCCAAGGCTCTCTCTGGTGGCAAATCTTTGTGCTAAATCTAGCCGAGAATGATGTTCTGAGCTTGCAGAAGCCGGGAGAGGCGGTTGGTTGAGTGCTGGGCTCCGATCCGCAAGGTTGGCAGTTAGAAACCGCCTGCAGTTCCTCCGGAAACCTGCCAGGGGCGGGGTGGTGGGCGGTTGAGGGATGGGGGTTATCAGCATTGCCTCGATGGCAGCGAGTGATTGAGCGGGTGCGTACCAACCTTCCAGCCCTTTAACAAGATGGAAAATAACAGTATTTGATAATTATATATATATATATATATATATATTTTAAAGGAAACTAAGATATGTGGGCAGTAGGGTGTTACTCAAGGTGTGCATTCTTCCAAAAGCAAAGCAATGGGGCTCGTCCTCTTTCGGTGGCCACCTCTCACTTTTTGGCACGATCCAGACTGGGCGCATCAGGAATAGAACCAGGAACTGTCCCGCATTGCAACGGGCCCCCTTCTGCCGTGCCTCCTCTTGTTAGGACCCTGTAGGCCCAAGGGCTTGACAGGCTTTGCTTACGGAGGACTCTTGAGTTGCTCTTCTTTTTGTCTGGAACACCTTCCCAGGCTCTTAGCATGCCTGGTTCCATCCTGCTCGTTGACTCCCCATTGACATTGTCCTCACTCGACCCTGACTCCTGGCGACCTCTTCAATGACAGACTAGCGCGCTGTGTCCCTAATGCGCGCCTTCCTGCTCCCAGGGGTGCTGGGGTCCCTTGTTGTGGCTGCTGGTCAGGCCTTCTTGTGGAGAACCCCTTCAGGTTGACCAAGGATGACGCCCTTTTCCAGTGATGGGCCTTTCTGGATCACGGAAGTCCGACCGCCCTTCCTCCTAACCTGAGGAGCATTCTAGTGGTGTCCCTTTTAAGACCGGTTTGCTCTGCGGGCAACCTGTGCTATCTTCACTTCAAATGCACCCATTCTCTGGTCAGCCTAAATGCTGTTGCTTGCTAGGATTGGGTCAGTTCTGCCTCCTCGCCGCCCTATGTATGACAGAGGGAAACACCCTCGGCTGCTGAGGCATCTGCGCTTGTTTACTCATGTCTGAGTCCTCGTGGCAGCCACGGGGTGAATCCATCTTCTTGGGGCTCTTCTTCTTTTGCCTTTCTTCTCTCCTCATGACATGTCCCCCAAATGGGAGGACAAGCCCCTCCATTCTTGCCTCCAGGAAGCATCCTGACCATACTACTTCCAAGGCTCATCTCTTGGTCCTTTCGGCAGTCCACTGTACTTTCAATAAATAGTCTTTGTCAGCACAATTATTCAAATACATTGAGTCTTCTCTGGTCTTCCTCGTCCCTGTCCAACTTTCATAGGCATAGGAGGGGATGATGGAAAATGCCATTGTGTTGGGTGACCTTAGACTTCAAAGCAACATCCTTGCTTTTCAACACTTTGAGGAGTCTTGGGTAACAGATCAACTTGATAACATCCAAGCAGATGTCCCCTTCCATACTTTCTGGATAGGGTGATTCCTATTTTTCTGTAGTACCTTAAAAAAATTATTGCCTTGATGGCTTTAGTCACATTTTTTCACTCCCCCAACCAAATCCCATTTCCGTGAAGGCAAACCCTTTCTCTCCTTATGAGATTCCATATGCCCACTTCTATAACCAAATCCTAGAATGAAGCCCACTGCCACCTCTTTGATTCTGACTTACAGCTAACCTACACAGAATTCCCGGGGCTTTAAATACAGCCTTGTCTTTCTCTCAGGAATGGCTGGTGGGTCTGAACTGCCAATCTTGCTGTTAGCAGGCCAGTGCTTGCCTGACAGTGGCAGCAGACCTGCTGGCTTTGTGCACAGTGCCTGGATTATAGCAGATGCTCAATGAACTGAGAGATGTTGGTGACCTAATACATATGTGATCAATATAAATATAATTCCTGCTTCTATCAGTTGACCACAAGTTTTCTTCTTAACTCGCTCCTTGCTCTAGCCCGTCTTCAACTTTTAAAAGAAGCTGACTGATTTTGATAAAATTTGTTATAATGTTCAGTGAAAGTCCCATCTTGAGTATTTAAAAAAAAATCATTTTATTAGGGACTCATACAACTCTTATCACAATCCACTCATCCATCCATCGTGCCTAGCACATTTGTACATTTGTTGCCATCATCATTTTCAAAACGTTTTCTTTCTACTTGAGCCCTTGGTATCAGCTTTTCTCCACCCCCCCACCACCACCCTCATAAGTCCTTGATAATTTTTAAATGATATTTTTCATGTCTTACACTGACAGTTGTTTCCTTTGATTCTCTTTTCTATTGTCTATTCCCTTGGGAGAGGGTTATAGGTGCATCATTGCAATCAATTCCTATTCCCCCCACCCCCTTCCACTGAAATGGCTACTCTCAATGTTGGTCCTGAGGGGTTTATCTGTCCTGAATTTCCTGTGTTTCCAGCTCTTATCTGTGCCCGTGTACATGCTCTGATCTAGTCAGATTTGTAAGATAGAATTGGGGTCATGATAGTGGGGGCGGAGGGGTGGAGGCTGGGGAGCAGAAACATTAAAGAACGAGGAAAGTTGTATGTTACAATGATGTTATCCTGCATCCTGAATGGCTCATCTCCTCCCTGAAATCTTTCTGTGAGGGGATGTCTAGTTGCCTTCAGATGGGCTTTGGGTCTCCACTCTGCACGTCCCTCATTCACCATGATAGGATTTTTGGTTGTGGGTATTTGATGCCAGAAAACTGATCCCTTTGACACTTCATGATCACACAGGCTGGTGTGCTTCTTCCATGTGGGCTTTGTTGCTTCTCAGCTAGATGGCTGCTTGTTTATCTTCAAGTCTTTAAGACTTTACATGCTATGTCTTTTGATAGCCAGACACTATCAGTTTTCTTCCGAACATTTGCTTATGCAAATGCAATTGATCATGTTGGGAAAGTAAGTATCATGGTTCTTGCATTGAGAGTATACTTGAGTAGATACCCAATGTCTACCAGCTACCTTAATACTAAATCTATAAATATATGTACATAGATCTATTTCCCTATCATCATATATAAATGTATTGACATAGGTACACACCTGTATTTAGACCTTTATGAATGCCTGTGGCCTCCTTGTTCTTTCTGCTTGTGCTACTATCATGCTCAATTTTCATTTGGGTTTCAGTAAGTTCTCTCAGGTACATTACCCTTGATCAAGCCCTACCAGGCCTCCTACACCCTCCTTGCCATTGATTTCAGATCACTTGTCCCTGGGCTTGTTAACACTTGCTTCCTTTCCCCTGCCTCCCACTCTCACATGTCCCCCAAACCCTTTGGTCCCACTGTTTTCTCCTCTGGGTTGTTTAGCCTGCCTGTCTTATCTAGATAGACTTGCAGAGACAATAATCTGCACAAAAACAAAGCAAAGCAAAGCAACTGAACAAACAAAACAACAACAGAAAAAACAACAACAATAAAAAAGAAAAGCCTATAATAGTTCAAGATCTGCTTGCTAACCTTTAGGAGTGTTTTCCGGTCAAGTCTGATGGGGTGCCACACCCTGGCCCCACAGTCTATTTTTGGTTTTCTTCCTAACTGTCTCTTTGGTCTAGCCTATCTTCAACTTTTAAAAGAAGCTGAATGACTGTGATAAAATTTGTTATAATGTTCAGTGGAAGTCCCATCTTGAGTTGGTTTTGTAACTAGCCTGTCATCTCGAATTCAAATGGTGGCAGATAAAGCTTGACAAATGGGATTTCGAACAGATTTCAATATAGTTTGGCATATGGGCTGATGTGCTATTTAATGGAAATGTGTGGAGTCTAAATTTCACCAACCCTTTACCCTCACCTTACCCTCACCCCAACCTTATTTTCCTTCTATTGTTTTCTTCAGAATCTCGCGCCATTTGGAACGAGCTGTAAGGTGTCTTGGGAAATGAACATCCCAGCGAAGTTTTCATCATGACCATTTAGCTGTTTCCTTGCAAGCATCACAATGCCTCCGATCTGATGGGCTTCGTGGTTGGCACCAGGGCGCATCATGGGTTCTAGCCGCCAGGCCTCAGTGGAAAGGTCTTGAAGGAGACAGTGTCATGGTGGATTTGTTCTCCAACATTCTCTGGGCAGGTCAAGGCCAGTAGGCCAAGAACAAATGCTGTCTTGGAGCTTAGCATTGTTGTGTGACAGAAATATCATAGGTGGATGTATTGCTTTAACAAGTACCCAGTCATTTTTTTTTTTGTCATGGGTTAGGAGGCTGTAGTCACTGTTAGGTGTTGTCATGTCAACTTTGACTCATAATGCTTCTATGTGACATAGGAAAATTGCCCTATGATATTTTCTAAGTGGTCATCTTTCTTGGGTGGGGGGGAGGGGTGGGGGGAGGTGCCCTTGTGGCGCCATGGTCAAGCTTGTGGTTGCTGACCCAGAGGTTGGTGCTTCCGACCCACAGGCTGAGTCGGTGAAAATAAAGATCTGCCCCTCCCCAGGTATGTAACCCCCCTATTTCTGCCTTGTAGGAAAAACTTGACTCTGATAGCTGAGGCCGCCTCTTCAAAATCCATGCCGTCCTTCCTGATGTTCCATGCATTTTTAGGTTGGAAAACTACTGACTAGTGCTATTTTGAAAAAATCTAAGCACCTCCTTGGTGTTTTGGCTTCTGTGCTCAGCGCTTCGTTCATTAACTGGAGAATTTGCATCAACATTCCTCAGTGATTTGTTTGTGTTTGCAAATTCCCAGGTTCCCAAACACTGGAAGAGCCCGTGTCAACATTGCAAGCAAAGACAAGTTGAAATAGGGGCTGCAGACTCATGGGCTATTTGCAAAGGCACATGCTGACCTCACTGCCTTAGAAAGAATGGACTCGACATGGCTAAATGCTCCAATATTCATTGGAACAGTCTTCAGGGCACAGTTCTCGCTTTTGGTCCTGCCTGTCTGTCGCTCCATCTTTCTCAGTGCCTCTGTCCCATTTTCTCTAATTCATACATTTGGATGGTACCCTTCATTGGCCCCTTTGGCATTTTCCCCTATAATAAAAACAATAGCTTTCATTATAGTTCAGGAGTGGGGGTGGGGGCGTGAGGGGTGGCTTGAGTGTTGCAGGCCATTTACAGGGAGCTGCTAACCGAACAGTCAACATATGATCCACCCAGAGACTCTGAAGGAAGAAAGTCCTGGTGATCTCTTTCTGTAACAACCCTAGGGAGCAGTTCTGCTCTGAGACTCAGGGTGGCCAGGT
>PVJH01038662.1:0-16992 GCA_004026705.1 Nesogale talazaci | reverse complement strand
AGCTCGGCCGTGCCCAGATGCTGCCCTTCAGGGAAGTCCTTCAGAGCCTTCCCCGGTGTGGCTCAGTCTGTCGCTCGGAAAAAGACAAGAATGCCTTTGCTCTTGTATAGTCAGGATCAGCCTCATGAGGTAAAGCCCATGACGTAAGCCTTCCAGTTGCCTTGTTCTTGAAACCCCTTCTCAAGAAAGGATACCCGTGAGCTGCAGAAACACTTTGTCAGCAGCTGTCTTTGTTTCAGTGGCGATTGCATACCTTTATCTTTCCATATTTTAATCATGCCAAGGGGAATTGTAGAATTGTTACCAAAGGGCTGAGCCCCAGTGGCATAGTGGTTGAGTGGGGGATTGCAGCCCACAGGGTTGGTGGTTCAAATCCAGCAGCAGCTCTCCAGGAGCAAGGTTGGGCTTCCTAACTCCCGCCAGGGCAGTGATTCCGCCCCCCCCCCCAAAAAAAAAAACAACAATTGCTACCAAAATCCGTTTTGCGGACATTCTTTTTCGACCTGGACTCCTCGACAATACCTCCCTTTTACCCCTCCTGTACCCCCACCCGCACCCTTTCTTCTGCTCTCAGCAGTTGTCCTGGTTCACAAGGCTGACTGATCTTTGGGGGAAGAGCAGCTGGTGTCGTACTGCCATGTGACTTCACAGAAAACACTGGTGTGAAGACAGGGCGGGGTCATCTCACGTCCCCACCCACCTCGTCACGAAACGCAGCAGCTCTGCCCTGGCACACATGGGCCTCCTCAGTGGGAGTGGGCGCCACAAAAGAAACTCGGTGGAATGCTCGCTCTCTCTCTCTCTCTCTCCCACCATGACGGCCACTCTTTTTGGTTTTGCCCTTCAGAGCAAGGTGCGCGGCCCGGTGAGTGGAAGCCCAGACAGCATGAACGCGTCCCGCCTCAGTCACCCTGGCCAGCTGATGTCGCAGCCTGCCACTGCCCCCGACAGCTTAGCGCAGTCAGTCAGGAAAAGGTAAGGCCAGGAGCCCCCTGGGGCTGGACAGATGGACGGACGGACATCTGACTTGCATGTAACCCAGGGTTGGGAACCAGTCTCTGTTCGTCATGGTCACAACGGGGGGTGCTTTGCAACATACATCAAAGCACCATTTTTACTGTGATGTTTGGGTGCTCCTGGAAGTGTTTCTTCAATGCTTGGTGTGCATAGACAGCTGCAATACATGCTCTGCTGGATACTGAGATAAGCATTTGAGTCAGTGGGTTTAGTTATGAACTGTACTTGGCTGTCCGTACTTACAAATGAACTAGACTTGTAAAGGTAACTCATTTGGAATCTAGGCACTGCCCCTCCTGAGAGCCCAGGCCACACAAGTTAGGTACTTGGCTGCTAATGAAAAGGTTGGCAGTTCGAAGCCCCCATCCGTGGTGGAATCCTGCAGGAAATTGGACCGTGGCCCATGGAGTCAGGTCGCAAGAGTCGAAATGCCTCAGGAGCTTCTAAGGACAACAGTGGCCTAAGACTTGCATGCCTAACTAAGTCCCAGCGGCATTTACTCAGTACCTTCTGCGTGCCTAAACAGAAAGTAGATCAGTGATTGCTTAGGGCAGAGGGAGGACGAATGGGACGTGATGGGTAAGGGGTGCTAGGTTCCTTCTGTGGGTGATGAAAATACCCTAAAATTAAATGGTGACTGCACGGCTCTGTAAATACCAAGGCCATTGCATTTAGACGTGAAAAGGGTGAGCTTTACACGATGGAACGGGCGTGTCGATGAAAGAAGTTTTTTTTTTTTTTTTTTGGGCATCACTGCTCTCCGGTGGTGGGAGTAGGAGGCCCAGCCCCACTGCTGGAATTGAACCTCCGTCCCAGTGGGCCGCAGTCCCGCACACAACCACTACGCCACCGGGGCTCAGCCCGAAAGAAGTTTTTAAAGTGCATTCTTGTCTGAAGGAAGCTGGGAAGCTTTGGGTGCTCAATCACAGGGGTCCTTCGCGCTGTCCCCGCCCTCCCCAACCTCCTGCGAGTTCCAGGCTGAGTAAGCTACTCGCGTCTCCCGGCTTGCTCTTGGGTGCTGGCACTGAGCCTTCTCTCTGGCTGACAGCCCTTCCTCCAGGCCAGGCAAAATGTGCCGTGTAGTCCTTCCCTTGGAGTGGGCCCTGTTGCAGGGTGGGCATTATTCAAGGTCTCAGCCAAAGCTCCAAAAGAGGGGGTCCACAGCGTGAGGCTTGGCGCTCGACGCCTCAGAGCCGTGGAAAAGCCTTATGCAATGGAAAGAGAAGGGTGGTGGACAGAGTGTTGCACTCTTTCTTGACTTTCTGTGGAGCCCTGCTGGGCTGCTAACCCCGCGGTCAACAGTTCCAAACCACCAGCTGCTCTGAGGGAGAAAGATGGAGCTCTCCACTCCCATCAAGCAGTATAGCCCACAGAGGGTGGTTCTGTCCCATCCTGCAGGGTGGCCATGGGTTGGCATGGACTCAGGGGCAGGGAGTTGTACTTTCTTCTTATTCCTTCTGTGGCTCGTTCCCTAGAGGAGGCCTGGAATGTCTGTCAGTAAGTACGCACGCATTCACAATGTCTTCCCAGTGTGATGCTGTTCTCCCCTGCAGGGTTCTTCACCCTTAGATTAGGCGCTCTGGCCCTTAATGCTCTAGTCTGCTCCAGACCTGCCGTCCACTCACACGCCTGTACAGGAGCCCTGTGCCCGAGGCCAGTGTCCTCCACTAATCGGGCTAAACGGTTGACTAACTGTGGATGGCGTCATGGGATAGGTTCAGTACAGGCTCAAAGATTATTTCCTGACATTAGAGATGGGGGTTCCCCAGTCTCAATGGGTCCAGTAAATCAGAAGCATGATTTCCTATCATAACAAAAGAGACTGGATTAAATAAATCCCCCAAATGACTTTTTCAGGCCACTGCAAGGAATTATGTAAACTTAGGAAACTGTTTAATCTCTTCCTGCCTCCTTTTCAAAAAAAAAAAAAAAAAACGAGAAGCAAGTAACTTGGGGATTCTTATCTTTAGCTTTGGGCAGTTTGGGTAAGAATTTAATTGAGCTGAGTCGTTAAGTCAGAAAGGTTGTTTACTTAAAAAACATTCAACAGTTTTGTTTGCATTTTCACATTTTGAACTTTGAACTTCTGAAAAATGCTTAACTAGCTGAGTAAAGCCTCTAATTAAAAACATAGGGCTTTCAATCTCACCTTACAAATCTGGCTAGACCAGAGCATGTGCACTGGTACAGATGAGAACTGGGAACACAGAGAATCTAGGACCTCTACACACCCCAGGACCAATATTGAGAGTAGCCAACCAGGAGGGCAGGGGCAAGGTGGGGTAGAAAGGGGGAACAGATCACAAGGATCTACATATAACCCCTCCTCCCTGGGGGCGGACAAGAGAACAACGGGTGAAGGAAGACATCGACAGTGTAAGACGTGACCAAATAACAACTTATAAATTATCAAGGATGCATAAGGGAGGGGGGCGGGGAGGAAGGAAGGGAAAAAGTGAGGAGCCGATACCAAGGACTCAAGTAGTAAGAAAATGTTTTGAGAACGATGATGGTTAACACATATACAAATGTGCTTGACACGACAGATGTATGGATTGTGATGAGCCCCTAATAAAATGATTTCAAAAAGGAAAAAAAATGGGGCTTTCAGACCTCTCACAAGTTCTTTTAGCATCACTTTAAAGCGGGGCGGGGTGGGGGTGGGGGCCTGATCAAATACCAAAGGTCCCTTTCCGACCTTGTGATTGTTTCTGCAGTGAGGAACTGGTGGCCGAAGCCCATACTCTCTGCTCCCAGCTGGAAAATGCCATGCAAGACACCCTCAAAGACCAGGACCAGAGTTTGATGGTAACAGCCCGCGTTTTTCCCCACCTTTCCCAGGCAAAGGGGGCAGCGTGGCAGTCGCATTTCAGCCGTGTGCAGAGTGCTCCGAGGGGTTTTCTGGTGCAGAGGCATGCTCCGCAGCACAGGTCAGCTCTCGGGAGGACGGGCACAGTGGCGGCGGTGGCGGCAGGCCCCAGCACAACTGTGCGGCTTGGTTCCGTTGCACCAAGAACCACCATGGGGTGGAGCTGATGCAACAGCACCAGGCAATGGCTAACCTTTGCTGGACCCCTGCCCAGATGTGCTTTATGTGCATCGTCTCCTTAACTGCACTCAGAAGGCCCCCTGGCCGACTCCCCACGTGTGCTGGACCCTGTGGCCAAGCCCCACCCCTCGGGGTCTCAGAGTTGAGCAGTGGGCAGGCCCGTCTGAAGAAAATGTCGTCAAGAGGCGAGCCCACTAAGACACCTCCCAAATTGCGGAGAAGATCCCAGATCATTCCCTGAGATCTTTCCATGCCCTTTCCCTGTCACTGTCAACATGTACTAACAGCCTCCTCCTCTCGGCCTCACAGGAGGGAGGGGCACGCAGACCAGGGCCACTGATTTAAACAAGGGCCATTCTCTAGTTTGGGGGGAGCTTCTGTCGCGCTTACTGAACCTCTCCCTCCTCCTAACACACACACACACACATTTCTATCATTTCACTATTTATTTGCACTTAGTTCAGAGAGGGAAAAAGAAAGGTGACATGGCGTCAGCAGGCTGCCTCATCTGCTGAGGCTGGAAACGAACTCTTGGTACCATTCACCCATAATGAGCATGGGGGGGGGGGGGAACAAAAATGCCTGGCTGTAATTGTACTAAAGTGATTTTTTCAGTGTCCCTCATCACAGAGTTTCAGGGACTCTGAGCCAGTCCAAAGAAATGCTCGTGTGTGTTTGCAAATGTGTAGGCTTCCGGCAGGAGGGAGCCCCGTTAGGAAGCGCTCAGGGGTGACTTGTTGCTAGGCAGTTTAAACGTCCTTCTCAGTTGAACCTGGCTGCCTCCAGGAGGAGAACAGCCTGAGGTGTACTGGTGACCGCTCTGTTTTGAACATCCTTGTTGACTTCCAGACGCTAGACTGGAGCTGGCTACAAATGGAGGCGGAGCAGCAGCATGGCCTGGAGCCGGCCTCGTGACTGGGGTGGCCTGGACCACCCGCTGGGAGGCTCTCTCTCTCACAGCAGCAGCAGTCCCTGCTAGAGCGATGTCCCGGAGGCCTTGTGCGCCTACAGGAAGACCGTCCGACTTCCCTCAGCAGTGGCGGCCCTCACTCTGAACCGAGGATGTGGCTCGCGGTGGCACTGCTGGACACTTTTGTCCGCACACCTGGACGTCCTCCACCACTGAGACCCAGCACCCTTTGACGCCCAGGCATGCGCTTTCAGGGAGACAGAGCCACAGCAGCACTTCCTCCGGACATACTGTGCAAAATACTGCTGGCCCCACAGACCGCTGGACGAATCTCTAACTCGGTGTTTCAGAGCAGAGTCGAACTGGCACTCGGTGCCAGCCTGTCCTCACCTGACCCCATCCGAGCAGAGGCCCTGAGCCACCTGTTCACGCCTCTTGCAGCTGAGGGTTGCCTCTGGACTCAAGCTCTCTTTAGCAGATTTGTAAACCATTGATTTGGCCTGGCCCCAATCCTCCCTCTTCCCCGTTTTATTTCACTGCTGCTAGAATGCTACCTTTACCGGACTGGACCCCTTTGGTGGCATTCTCTTTTCAGGGAGGCAGGAGGGATGCTGAGCTTTGGAGCCAGGATGGAAAAGCAGCTGCCAGCCTTTGGGTCTGTGACTACCCAGGAGTGAGTTGCCACGAAAAAGGAAAGGGAACAAAACCTGTCACCCACAAGCCTGCTGACCACAAATGCCCACACCTCCCTGTCCTCGTTCAGACGTATGAGTGTGAGGGGAGCAAGGAGAGGGGAGTTCCTACCTCTCACTTCATCCAGCAGTATTATTAAATTGATTTCTTTTAAAAATTCATGTCTGGATCCGATAGCATGATTCCAACACTTAGGGTTCCACAATCCATTATTTATAATGCACAGGATCAGGGTTTCTGAACTCCGAAGCTAGCCTCAGGGGGCTGCTTATCAAATCAAACTGTGGCCAGATCACAAAATGTGTCCAGTGTGACAGTCTACAAAACTCCTTTCCATAGAGGCTGGAGAGCAAAGTGAGTTCAGATGATCCCAGGGAGGGCATGTGGTGGGGGAAGAATGTGGCAGTTGGGAAGTCTCACCACGCAGGTTCCACGGAGACATCAATCCAGGGCGCTGTGGGGAAGTGACGGCAGGAAGGGTCACTGCGTGCCCAAGTCCCAGAGATGTCCTGCTCAATACAAACTTGCTCACCTAGGTGTCACTTAACTCTGCCGGACTCATTTACCCACGGGCACCTTCTGTTTTCAATCATTCCTCTCCGTGTGTCTAACAGCAGCAGCCCAAGGAATTGGAGTTGGATGAAACATAGTTTTGAGAAGACTAGGGAAGGAAATGGCAGGAAATCAGAGGAGAAAAGTGGACTGAGTAGAGGAAATGAACTCTGGGCTATGGGCCCTGAACTTTCAAAGGCAATTGAGAGTCACTGAATTATTATGAGCAAGAAAATGGCACAGCTAAAGCAGTGGTTAGAAAAACATAAGGCTGAGATGTGCCGGTTGATTCAAAAACAACTCAGGAGGCAGGACTTCTGCTGCATAAAGATACGGAGTGCATGAGTCTTTGCCTCGACCTCCTGTGAGGCACAGCTAAACGATGGGCTCAGGACCTGAGGAATGATATGGAGTTGAGTGTGGGGATTTGGTTGTGGTGCTGGTGGTGCGCGTCTGTGTGTCCCTCATATATTCCATACTGGGTTCTAGAGAAACCAAGGGAAGGCAAAAAACCCACGAGAAGCCTTCTTTCTCTAGCTGTCTCAGTTCCCCAGAGTTGCTGGAACAAATGGCCCTTTAAGTGGCTTAAAACCGTAGAGAGCCAATCTCCCATTCCTGGGGAGAAGTCGGGAACTGAGTGCTGGCATCGACAGGACGGTGAGTTCTCTCGCAGCCCCTGTGGAGAGCCTGTTACTTGCCTCTTCCAGCCTCTCTGGTGGCTCCAAGCAGTCCTGGGCTTGTGACTTTGTGTCTCTGGTATCTGCCGCCATTTTCACGGTGCCTTCTGCTCTTCTCTCAGATCTCTCCGGGTGTCTCCTCTAAGATAGGCCTGCTTCCAAATAAACCCAAAGAAGTGCCCTCTGAGATCCTTAACTTGATTACATAATTGCCATATAAAGTAATATCCATAGGCTCTGGGGAAAAAGACATGGGACAGCGTCGTTTGGTCACAGTTACTCACAGGTGAATCCTATCACTTCCTCCCACACCTTCTTACCCCGGGGTCCTCAAACTAGGCCTCGCAGGCCACATGCAGCCCACTGAGGATATTTATCCAGTCTGCCAGGTGTCCCTGGCCCGCAGTGAATTTGTTTAGAGTTGTTTCTTAACTATAGTCCGGCCCTCCGATGAACGGTCTGAGGGACAGTGAACTGTCCCTAAAAAGTTTGAGGACCCCTGTTCTTCCCTGATTTATGCAGGGACAGGTGGTCTGTTGGAAATTACACTGCGCAGCAATAGTTCAATCAAATTAACATATAACCTTTCACCTTTTAATATGCAAATATAATCATCTATTTCCCACCCCACCCCCGACTGTATCTTATTTATGCTCATATGACACAGGGCCTCTGGCAGGATGGTTCCAGCAGACATTAGCATCCTCCTAATTTTCATCGGCCAGACTTTTTCCCAGGTCCCTCCAGAAGCAGCTCTTCTCCTCTCAGCGGTGGCATATCATTCTTTATAGCTGTTGCATGCCACAGTAACCCAGGTATCCATTAGAGAATGGTCTGATTGACACCCTCTCCTAAGGTCAAATCATCCTACTCCTGTTTCTTAACAGGACTGTTAAGAAAACGGGACTATAGTTACACACATATGGAGTCCCTCTATCTATCTATCACATATGGAATTCTATCACATATGGAATTAAGGCTGAAGGGGTGCAAAGCCCATCGCTATTCATGGGTTCTGCTGAGATGGTTGAGTCAGCCCTCTTCAGCTAAAGGCACACCGGCTATACCATCGCTCTCTCCAAGGGACGCTTCCTCAGTGGGGAGCTTCTGAGTACTCTTTGCCATCTGGATAGGCAAACATGGTCCCCACTCATCACATGCTGGCTCTTTTTTGGTTAAACAGTTCCCTCCACAGTTTATCTTTTTCCTGTTGCATTTCATGTGTGCAGCAAAGAGAAACCACACCTTCATTTTGCTTGACAATCTCAGCTAACGTACAACTTCATTTCAACTCCCCTTTCTACACACCCACAGAGCAAATTCAGCAGCACCTCTCCCGCTATACGGCATGGAGCACTGTCCCTCAGAAAGGTAGCTTGGAGGGCAGTAGTTTAGGGTGAGGGTGGAGGAACGGTCCAGAAAATGGGGTGGAAAGTGGTGTACAATTTGAAGAATGTAATCAATGTCACCAAAACGGACATGTTGAAGTCACTGATTGGTGTAGGTTTTACTACATATATTTTCAGCAACAAAGAATGGGCTCAAAAGGTGTGTTTCTTTTTGCCTTGGCAGAAAGGCAGGTGGAAAATTGCCATTAACTGAGATGGGAAAAAGTGAAGGCGGTCGTGAGCTTGGAGGAAGACAAGAACAGAGAGTTCTTTAAGACGTGTTATTTGTGTAATGCCTACGTAAACAACTGTAGACATACAATAGTCTGATAGAGGAGCATGTTGTTCAAGGGAGCGGTCAAGGGTAGGAATATAAATGCAGACATCTTCAAAGTAGATAGGACATTTCCCAGGGGAAAAGGAATATGGTGGAAGCACTGGTTAGAGGGTCCAGGACTCAGGCACCTGCCCACCAAAGCTGGGAACCTGTGCGTGCACACACACGCACGCACGCACGCACGCACATACCACAAAACCCTCCCAGAACAAGGGACTAGATAGGAAGAAAACAAACCTGGTGCATGTGGTACCTTAGAAACCAGGAGCAAGTAAACTCGGGGTCAGTCAAAAAGCATTGCCATTAGGGCTCCAGTTGGGGCATCAAACGATGTGTTTAAGCACCGAGGTCAGAGGGTGGCTGCAAATCCGTTCTCTCAGCAATCCCGCCCTCACAGTGGCTTCTGAGGGGTCTGCTGGGCCTGCTCGTCCAAGGCAGAGAGGTCAGCACAAAGAGGATGGCAACTGCTCTTGGCAATGCCACAGGCTTGGCAGATTTCCTTCCAGGGCGCACGCAGGTTGCTCCCAGGGACGCACGAGGAAGAAGTTTTAAGAACATCGAAAACTGTACTGGCAATGTTGTGTTGAAGATTCCCCCACCCCCACTTCATGACAATGCACATGCACATCCTTGGAAGGTAGCAAGGGCTGTCCTCGGAGAATGTCATTAGGAAACCTCACCTCCTCCACCTGCCAGGCCTGAGCTTGTCTTTTCAGAGTTATTTCGTTGGTGCTCCTAACATGCTAAGAACATTTTAAAGAAACAAGATTTGAGTCCCTCACAGATGTCAAAACTGCTGTTGTGAGTTGTCAAAGAGCATGAAATTGGGGGCGGGGAGGGGGTGGGGGAATGGAAGCGCCACCTTCAGAAGGTTTAGACTCTAGATGGGAGATAGGTTGAGAAACAATAAGTTTGCATTTTCATATTTTTGTTTAGTAGAAGTTTCTGTGGTTTTGGAGCAATACTTTGTGAGTGAGCGAGAGCATGGTTCAGTAAATCAGAAGTTGTGCATAGGCCCAAGAAGATGAAGACAGAGAACTGATTGCTTTCCTTGAATTCACAAACACTGGAATTTTTTGATCCTTGAATTGTCTTAGATTTTTTTTTTAAGGTGAGCTTAATACAAAAAAAAAGGGTCCTATAAATCCTTGAATTTGTACTCACCAAGGAATATAAAAATATTTTTCTTTTAGAGGTGACAATTCTATATAGCAAAATTAATACAATAGCCTAAGAAACATGAAAACATGTGAATGAGAGACTAAAACTAGAATGAGCAATGACAGTGGGGATCAAGGTATTAAGAAACTGCAGGATAGGGGCTGAGTCCCAGTGGCACAGTGGTTGTGCACGGGATTGTGGCCCACTGGGATAGAGTTCAATTCCAGCAGCGGTTTTACAGGAGCAAATGCTGGGCCTCCTACTCCCACCACCAGAGGGCAGTGATGCCGCCCCCAAAAGGAAACTGCAGGATAAAAAAAGCTGCAGGAATAAGGTTCAAAGACAAAAGACAAAGTAGGAAAATATTTGCAATATACAAAGGGTTAATAGTACATAAAAATCTAGCAAACTAATAACAATTACCACATTAGAAAAATGAACAAAGGATATCAATAGGTCATTTAGGTCCTTTACAAGAGAAGAAGTACAAATGTTCACTAAGGATAACTTAAGATGCATCCTGGTTCTAGCAGAAAACAGCCACAACTTTGCTATCCAGGAAACTAACATTAAGGCATGATCCCATCTTTGAAAAATACTGGGCGATATATATATATATATATATATATATATATATATATATATATATATATATACACATCATTAACCCATACTAATAGTAGTAAATCTGGATGATTAACTTTAATTTAATTTCCTTCTTGTTACTTCATGCATTCCACACATTTTTATGGCACTGGTGTGTGATTTTAAAATAATCTTTTTATTATTTTATTGTAGTTAAGTGTGAACTCCAGGAGTTAAATGTGTGAAACTTATGTCTGATGTCACTTTTGCATTTCTCAGACTACTTGCCGGATCAATGTCGTCATGTTAAAATGACACTTGCTCATAATCTAGTCCAGTACTTCCCAAAGTGGGTGATGGCTCTGGAGTGACGCAGGGGGGCTGCAAAAGAAGATACCTACGCTTTATCCTGAATTATGGGTTACAGTGCAAGAGTTTGCAATTTACAGATAGGCCATGAGTAATGTTTTTCCCCTCCTCCCCCATTTTATCTCGATCTCTCTCAAAGGAGTACACTAAACCAATTAAGTTTGGGGACCTCTGCTCTAGGTCAAGCAATTCTCCCTGGTAGCATTCTCTTAAAAATCATTTTGATTTATACTCAAAAAATTTGGTTGGTTTTTTTTTTTTTTGAACTGGTAGACAGATCTAAAAAGTTTTGTCAAGCAAGTTAAAACAAGTCGTCGTAAGATGGTTGTTAACAGAAAGGTCGGCAGATTGGATTTACTAGCCATTTGGGGGAGAGCCTGCCTTGGGATTGATGAAAACACACACAAACTGGTTGCCTTCGAGTTGAGAACTGCCCGAGGGGGTCTGAGGCTAAATCTTTACAAGAGAAGAGCCGTGTCAGCCCTCCCCGCCTGAGCACCCGACCTTGAAGTTAGCCGTCCAATTGAGAGCCCACGACACTGCCAGGGCTCCATTCAGTCCAGACCGACGGCCGTGAGAGTCCGAAGAGGGCAGTTCCACTGAGTCCGATAGGGTCCTGGGAATGGGCTGGGGGCAGTGCCCTGCGCTCGGTTTGTGGGGTTTCTTTCGCTCCACGTCACGCTGCACCGCGGTAAGGACCGCCCACAGCCGTCGTCACACCAAGTTTTTGACAAGTGTGACGTCAGTGTTGCCTCGTGGCACATATAAAGTACGTCATGTAGCCAGTAACTATCAGAGTGCACAGACCACACGTTCACAAGGATACACCAACTTCCACCCCCCCCCCCAGTTTGCATATTTCAGAGTCAAACTGGAACCCCCGCGCTTTTTCTTCAAGAGAAATATATTGGGGGGCGGGGGAAGGTCTCTAAAGTTAAGAAATCAGATCCTCCCGTAGCAGGCCAACCGGAATGCAAACCTTGCCAAATTCGGGTCTTGCCGGGAAAGCTCCCGGTCGGGACGCTCCTTCCTCTCCGAGATCTGTCAACAGTTGGGAAAAAAAACAACCCTTCCCCCACCCCCACCCCCTTTTGGTCTAGATCAAAGTGATTCAAAAAAGAACGCTACAAGGGAGAAGCGCTGCACCTGGAGCAGAGGGTCCGCTCGGGTACGGAGGTTCGACCCCTCTGGCCCCGCCCCTCGCCGGCGGCGTGTGACGTCACCGGCGCGCCGCGCGCCGCCGCGCCCCCTGTCAGCGGCAGCCATTGTTCCGCTGGGCCTGGGACTGGGCTGGCCCATTAGAAGCACCGGGCTCGTGGGACCCGGGGGTCCCCAGGCGCTGGTCACCATGAGCAAACGGAAGGCGCCGCAGGAGACGCTCAACGGGGGAATCACCGACATGCTCACGGGTGAGCGCCGGGCCGGGCGCCGCGGGCTGCTGCTCCCCCGCCCCCCGCTCCCCGCCCCGCCGTGGGGGGTGGTCGGCCCGGGGCCCCGCTGTCAGGCCCGCTCGGAGCTCCTGGGTCTTCTCCTGCGCTGTGTCCGACCCGGCGGGTGGGAGAACAGGGGTCACCCCCCCACCCCCCCCCCAAGTCCCCTTACCCAGAAAGTCACTGCCGGCCCCGTCGCCGGGGTTCTCGCTCACCGGAGTCTCCTCCCCTTGCCTTTGCAGAACTCGCCAACTTTGAGAAGAACGTGAGCCAGGCCATCCACAAGTACAACGCCTACAGGTGGGCCGGGGCGGCCCCGCGGGGGCACGCCGACTGCTGTCGCCCTGCTGCGGCCTGGCAGGGCCCAGGGTTGGTGGGGCCGGTAGATAACTTGCACCGTCTGCATCCCAGGTTGACTTGTCTGGGCCCGACCTCACGGTAGAATCGCAGAACAAAACCTGGGCAGAACTCTGTGCAATCAATTATGGTCAGTTCCCAGTTCTGAATGAAAGTCAGTATACGTATTTTCCCCCTCCTCAATCGCGAACGACTGGAATGCATTGATGAAAGGCCGTGGATCAGGGCCGGACCGTAAATTGATGTGGTTCATGGAATCACCTCTCTCCATCGACGACTGGCTGAATTCTGTCACCTAAATGTGGACCCAGCCTCCATTTTACCTGGGGCCTCTGCCTGTTATTCTCACAGTCACCCGCTTCTGCTCCTTAGCATATGAAGCTCAAGACTCTCAGATTAAAACAAGACAGAACTCTGTTCTTTGACGAAACACCGTGCCTCTTGCCTCTGCTTTACAGTTAACCTTCCTGAAGAAGAATCTGTGTTCCTTGCTTGCATTCTCTCTGATGGTGCTGTGAGGTTAGGTTGCTAATGATGGTTCACACTCACCGGCCACTCCATGGGAGAAAGATAAAACTGTCCTCCCCCAACAGCCTGACTGTTTCAGAAACCCCCAGCAGCAGGTCCACTCTTAGGATTGCAATGAGTCCAGGTCCACTTGACAGCCGTGAGTGAGTCTGTCCTGTGACAGACTTTCTCAGACAGCGTTCTCACCTGCACATCATCTTACTAGCCATTCGATGCATGGCATTCACCACAAGCCCCCTCCCCTGCCCCCAGCCCCCCCAGAGTCGTCCTCTCTGTCCGTGTATTTGGTGCCTTCCTCATCTTTGTTTTTAATGTCAGTGGTCCCAGAGGTCGCCGCCCCTTTGCTCTGCTCACTTTCCTGGTTTCCCTGGAAATCTCACCATTCTTGGCTTTGAATACAGTTTATATTAATGGATCCTTGTTCAGGCTTCTAGTCGTATGTTCTTTTACTTCTCCCCGTTCAAAACTGACTTAATTCTTCCCTTCCTATTCATTCAGCCTATGCAGAACTCATCATAGCGACCCTACAAGATAAGATAAAATAGAATCACCTCTGGGGGGTTCTTTCTTCTTCTTCTTTTTTAATCCTTTTATTGGGGACTTCTACAACTCTTTCTTTCTCAATGATCTTATTGGAGGCTCTTATAGTTCTTATAACATTCAATACATCATTTGTATCAAGCATATTTGTACACATGTTGCTATATTCATGTCCAAATATTTTCTACTTGAGCCCTTGGTATAAGCTACCCCTGGGGGTTTCTGAGACTCCAAATTTCTAATCCTATAAGTCTTGATGATCACATTTTTTTTTTAACTTTTGATAGCATTTTCTGCAAGTCGACAATCCAGTTTTTCCAGGTGGTGTGATGTCATCAGAATTAAGTCTGCAAAGCTCAGTGAGGCCCCAGCACCCAGGCATGCGCCACTCCACGCTAGTGTACATTGCTCCTCATTCTGGCTCATATGTGTAACCTGATTTGATTATTCTCCCCTCTCCAATGACTCACTATTTCCTCATTACCTTAAAGCCCCAATGCATCATGGCATACAAAAGACAGCTCATGACCGAATCTTTTTTCCTTTCGGGCTTTCCTTCAACCCCACCTCCCTGACGCCACACCAGCAGCATGCTGATGGCTCTTGGGTGCCTTCTAGTTGATTTCAACTCAGCAACCCCAAGTGGCGAAGTGGAGCTGCCCGACCTGGTTTTCTGGGCTATCATCTTTATAAGAGCAGCTTATCTTGTTTTTTTTGTTTGTTTGTTTTTCTGGATGCCTCCAACCTTTCCAGTTCACAATGGAAGAGTTAACCATTACACCAGCATGGCTCTTTATAGAGAATTTGAAGTCCAAAAAGAAAGATTCATATGTCCTATCGCAGAGGAAATAAGACTTCATTGTGTCTGCTTAGTCTTAGATGCACTCTCACTTTTTAGCATCGTCAACTTGACACTACATTTGGCATCAGAATTATGGCCAGGATGCAGTTAGCAGGTCCCTGTAGTGTATCCAGTCTCACCAGATTACTGAGCTGGATACGGGTGGAGGCGAGCAAGAACCACAGGTCACTGGTTTATGCTAATTGAAAGGGGAGTAATAGAAATAATGTAAGGACATAACTGGGTTGCAACTTGAAACCCTGAGTTTTAAAATAATAATGAACTTTAAATAAGCCATTCAAGTACGTAGTGGTCTGGATACAGTGGCACATTTTTGTGAAAATTCTGATTGACTTTGACTTCTAAAAAAATAAAAGGTGACTCACTTCTAAATAGGGAAGGTTGTTGGTCTCAATCTCTCCAGCATTGCCTATTTGAATGGTTGAAATTAGATTATCCTCAAATCTGAGAATTTTCAACATACTTTTACAAGGTAGAATCCTGTTTGGTTGCCTGTCCTCTCATCTGAGTGTTTAGTTTTACTTGGCAATGCAAATCTTGGTTAAGATAGGAACTGGACATTTATGTGTGTGTGTGTGTGTGTGTGTACGTGTATATGTTCCAATTTCAGAATAGTTAAGACCTTACTGGATTTCTCACGTTTTCTTTCTTGTAGGAAAGCAGCATCTGTGATAGCAAAGTACCCACACAAAATAAAAAGTGGTGCAGAAGCAAAGAAATTGGTAAGTTTAGTGAGCAAATTGGTACAGAAGTTCATGCATGTACGAATTTGGTGAGTTCCTAATAGCATTAACATTAGAATAGTACTAGTGGTATTCAAGCAAAAATTTTCAAGCTCCAAGTATTTTTATTTGGGTGGGAAAGGGTAGATTTAAGTTTTCAAAATATGTATAAATGCTACTTTTTAGTTTGGTCAACTGTGTGCTAACCTTAAGAACAACTCCTGCTTCCATTATAATCTCCCTTTAACGTTTGGCATCATCACTGAACTTGCTTTTGTGTTTATTGCAGATAGCCTCCCGGTTCTTTGAGGTAGACCTGTAATAAGCTCTGGTATACTTTGTCCCAGATCTGAAAATGGGTCACGAAAGTACCCCAAGTCCTTTTAGCGTCAGGCTGGGTTTAACAGAAGCATCGCCTCCATTACTCACAGCCCTGCCTAGCACAGAGGAGTGCTGCTTGGCAACTCTAGAAATCCTGGTCTTTCCAGGATGAATAGTTTGTCTTTTATCCATAAGGGTAGCTATAGGAGATAGCCTGTGTCTGTATTGTTTTAGGTCTCTGTGCTATTGATGAGAAATTATTGTGCCACTATTTATTTATTTATTCATTAAAATATGTTATTAAAGGCTCTTACAGCTCTTTTACCAATCCACACATCATTTGTTTTTTTTTCTACACATCATTTGTAGCAAGCATATTTGTACACTTGTTGCCATCATTATGTTCTAAATATTTACTTTTTATTCAGCCCTGGGTATCAACTCCTCTTTCATGACCCCTTGATAAATTATAAATTATTATTTTTATATCTTACACTGACTGCTGTCTCTCTTCCCCCACAGTTTCTATTGTTTGTCCACCTGGCGGTGGGGGTGAGGGTGTGATTGTGGTTATATGTTGATAATTCAATCAGTTTCCTCTTCATACCTTCCCCCTACCCTCCTGGTATCTCTGCCCCCATTTCTATTCCTGGATCCCCTGTGTCATGAGCTCTTATCTATACCTGTGCACACGCTCCAGTCTAGCCTGCAGTGAAAAGTAGGACTGGGGTCATAGTGAGAGGTGAGGAAGCCCCAAAGAACCAGAGGAGTAGTGTGTTTCATCGGTACTATACTGGACCCTGGTTGATTCATCCCTTCCTCGTGACCCTTCTGTTAGGGGATGTCCCATTGTCTACAGATGGGCTTTGAGTTTCTGCTCCAACCCCTCTCATTCTCAAAAATATGATTTTTGTTTGTTTGTTTTGAGTCTTCTAATGCCTGTTACCCGATCCCATCGCTATGTCATGATCACACAGGTAGTGTGCTTCTTGCATGGCCTTGTTGCTTCTCAGCTACATGGCCGCTTGATTAACTTCAAGCCTGTTAGATACCAGACGCTATATCCTTGGATTGCCGGGCACCATCCACTTTCTTCACACACTTGCTTGTTCACCCATTTTGTCTTCAGTCATCGTGTAGCACGGTCTTTTAATGTACTGGGAAAGAAAGGGAGAAGCCTGAGCAGTTGCTGTTTTCTCATGTTTTCTACTTTAATCTCTTGTACATTTCAACTTGGTAATTGCTGTTTCCAAAATTTAAATTTGTGCTCAGTAGTCTTGGCATCGATTGAACATTAAAGTAAGTCTAGTCTATAAGAGAGATGAACTCAGGACTAGAAACAGTAGATCATGGGAACACATGCTATATGCATGTTGAGCATCTAATTAAAAGAGACTAATAAACAAGGAAAAAATTGCATCACACCAATAATCAAAATTATATGTTAAAGCCCAGTACTATATGTTCCTGCCTTTGAGTTGATTCCAACTCAGC
>PVJH01038661.1:0-16996 GCA_004026705.1 Nesogale talazaci | reverse complement strand
TGCTTCCTTGGCCGTGTTTGGAAAAAAGTTTATAGGTCACCACCCCCCTAGCAGCCAGAACCACTGGTCACCTGGGGCCCAGCTCCTCTGCAGGGCCCCGGGGCTCTGGGAGTAAGTCAGAGGGGAGAGAAGCCATTTCCACCCGGGGCCCCGCTAACCTGGAATTCCAGGTGTCGGTCCCTGGCGCTTCCCTGGGCAAGCCAAGAAAGTTGTGACTTGCCCCTGCCCGACAGCAGTGTTGGAGCCGCGGTGTTTAATCGCCAAGCATTTCTTCAGCAGCATCTTCTCCCGTCCAGGGCCATGTGTCCGGGACTGTGGACGCATTCCTGAATTACGATTCTACCCCGCCTCTCAAGAAGTTTGGTCCCTAAGAGAAGCTGGATTGAGCTGAGGGGCTAAGGTCTTGTCTTGAAAGGCTTCAAAAAGGAGGTGATGTGTATACTGAGTCTTAGGTTGGGGTTGAGGCACTCAGAAGGACAGCGAAGTGAAGCGCCGTATTGCACCCCGGAGAGTATAGGGAGGGTCAAGAGCAATGTTCGCAATGGATTTTAGAAGCTGTAGTGGAGTCAGATTTAGGAGGTTCTTTGAGAAGAAAATGTAGGAGCGCAGTGGAGGTGCACGGTCGGAACACGAGCGTATGGATATAAAAATCACCCTGGGGTGGGGCTGAGCCCCGGTGGCATAGTGGTTGTGCGCAGGACTGCAGCCCACAGGGCTGGAGGTTCAAATCCAGCAGCAAGGCTGGGCCTCCTACTCCCACCACCAGAGGCCAGGGATGCCCCCAAAACAAAAACAAAACAAAACAAAATCACTCTGGGTTAGTCAAGATTCTGCACCTCTTGGACATAGTGGGACTGCTGTGACTGTCTGCAACAAGTGCAAGTTTTAAAGGATGCAACTTAATTTTCACGTTTACAGTACGAAGGCCATAAAGACTTTGAGGAGCTAACGAGCCGTTCATTAGTAACAAACTGAGAAGGTATTTCTTTTTCAAGTCTACAGTGCAGTGGCTGGGTTGCATACAAGAGAATGGGTTTGTAATACACAAAACTCTCACACCTCGTGTAGTTTGGCGGTCACTAAAGATCCCTTTTGGAAACCCTCCCAAATGTCACTCTACTAAGTCTGTTTCTTTCGAACCTGACTTGTTTTACCCTACTTTCTAAATTAGATCAGAGGCTCATCCTCGCAGAACAATCATACTCAGGAAAGTTAGGCCCCAGAAAAAGAGGAAGGCCCCGAAGGAGCTCATTAGACACCGTGGCTGCCACAGCGGACACAAACACAGGAACACTTGTGGAGATGGCGCAGACTGGGCGGTCTTTCCTTCTGTTGTGCCTCAGGTTGCTATGGGTTGGAACCACGCATTGCACCGAACAACAAATTTGATTAAACCAGACCTCTTCAGACTTCCCAGCATGGAACAGATGACTGGGGCGATTATCCCTCTAGCCTTTCATAGTAGTAAATCTTGGTGGATGTTTGGTTTTTGTACCTAAGCTCCAGTTGCCATTGTTTACAACCCTCTCCAGCATGTGGTATTTTGGTAACAGAGTCTACGAGGATAAATGGGAGTGCTAAAATGGGATACAGGTGTAAGAGTTAGAGATATACAATATTTCTTTTAAAATCCCGTAAAATGTCATAAGTGTCAGGCATGAAGCAAATGGCTCTTAAGTTATATGGATTTTTGGTTTCTGTAGTCCTCAAAGTGCACCACTTCTCACAATTTCCCACCTGGTCCTTCTTGTGAATACTTGCCATATCTTGGGTCATGAAGAGAAGGACTTCTCTTTATGATAACTCTTTAGTAATTAAAGGCTTCTTATAGGATTTCCTTAATTACATAAAAGCAGGCCTTATACCCATGCATGGGTAGATGACGAGACTGTCTTTACTATAATGAATCCAGTTCTGGAACTTCGAGTTCGGTGGAAAGGTGAAAAGCAAAGCTCTGTTGCATTTTCTGTGGTGCAGAGATCTGGCATTGTGCTATGCAGAACAGTGGTTGTACGGTGGTGGTGGTAGTGTTGCCCCTGCTAGGTTGCACAGTTGACAAGTTACCATAGATAGATCATTGCTGCCATCAAGGCCCCTCCCACTCGTGGCAACCGTACAGCAGAATGAAATGTCGCACAGCCCTGGGCATGCGCACAGTCAGGGGCGTGCTCCAGTTCATGGTTGGGCCGAGCGTGCCAGTCCTTCCTCCCAGGGGTCTCTTATTTTCTCTGGCCCTCGCTTGGAGCATGGTGCCCTTATCCAGTGGCTGATCCTCCCGATGACGGAACCAAAGCAGGGACTGATCTGGGGGAGATAGGTTCTAGGCCTGCCTGCCTTGTCTGTCTTACTCTAGAACACTGGTTCTCAACCTTCCTAGTGACGCCGCCACCATGAAGTTGTTTTCATTGCTACTTCATAGCTGTCATTTTGCTACTGTTATGAATTGGACAACCCCTGTGAAAGAGGCATTCGGACCCCCAAAGGGGTCACAACCCACATGTTGAGGACCACTGGTCTAGAACATGAGGTTCCAACCTTCTTTGGCCTCTTTGTCCCTTTTCAGAAAAATTTCTCAGCACCCCCTGGCAATTAAAAACTTTTGTACTGTAGCCTGTAATCCAGGATAAAGTGCATTCCCCCTGGACCATCCCTGGGCTCCCCACTGGGTGACATTGTCCACTCATGAAAGCACTGATCTAAGAGCTTCGGCATGGGTGACGCTGCTGGTGTATGAAATGCCTTGGCAGGGCCCAGCATCATAGCAACAGGTCTAACTGTTTACTAGTGCTGTGACATAACTTCTATAGTAACATCTTCCAACCATTCACTGATGGGAATAGAAAATACTTATTAAGTGCTTAGAATGTTTCAAGCCTGTGCTGAGCTAGACATGCAAAGGGAAACACAAAATACAGACTTTAAGGGGCTTGTGGTCCAGTCGGAGATATAGAAGCCAGCAGGTACAGCAGGTCAGCAATGTATTGCTTTAAGTATGTCCTGAGATAGAAGCAAAGTGTAGCCACGAAAAGCTGCAAAGACGCACCTGAAAGGTTGGGGGCAGGGAGCAATGCTTTTAAAAAGACTAGTCTACTCCATGTTGTTTTTCTGCCAGTTGCCCATGTTTCCAGACATAGTTGGCCAGTTTAGGTAGAATATGGAAAAATTATCATTTTTCCTTCTAGCAGAACTGCTTCTTATTAAAAATGAAGCACATATGAAAGATAATTTAATTGTCGGATGCTGTTATTGTAAAACGGGTGATAGTAAATTTTAAATATTTTAAATATCTTATAAGAATGAGCCCTTTGCTTTATATTTACATTTGATTCTGGATTCTTGTATATGCAAATATTTTGAACTAAGCCTGCTTATTATGCAGGGCCAAGATTTTTTAAATAAATGTGTTATGGCATCTAATATCTCAGCATCAGTAAGATAAGGCTACCCCTTGTAGAGGCTTAATACATTTGTTACATTTCATTGTTACATATGGAGAAAGGATCAATAAAGGGTGGTATATTAATAAATTCTTAAAATAGCTAAAGCAAGAGTGCACACACCTTTAAGGGATAGCTATATTTTAAAGCTATATAAATAAATAAAGTTTTATTTTATATAAGCAAATCTCTTTTTAAAGACTGTATAAAAGGAGGAAAGCAAAAGTATTGAGAACACGATTCAGGTTGATGCTTTACTTGAGTATAAATGACGTAGGTGAGATAAATGGAGCCGAAAGGCTAAGTTGTGGTTTCTTGTCAAGCACTTAGCTTTTGTTTGGGGTGTTGAATTCATTCTTGGGTGCATGTAGGTTTGGGGTTATTATGAGTTGGGACTTAGATGATGACAGTGGGATTTGTGGATGCCCAGGAGCCTTGCAGGAGTCCCGGTGGCACAGTGGGTACCATGTTGGGCTGCTAACTTGAAGGTCAGTAGTTTGAAATCACCAGCCAGTCTGAGGGAGAAAGAAGCTTTCTATTCCCATAAAAAAATTGCAGTCTTGGGCTGAGCCCCAGTGGCGTAGTGGTTGTGCGCAGGAGTGCGGCCCACTGGGTCGGAGGTTCAATTCCAGCAGTGGGGCTGGGCCTCCTACTCCCACCACCGGAGAGCAGTGATGCCCCCCCCCAAAAAAATACAGTCTCAGGAACACTGGGGAAGTTCTACCCTGCTCTGTGTGGTTAAAGTGAGTCAGTGGTAGCGAATTTTTGTTTGGTGGTGCTGTGGGGTGACCATGAAGTCAGTGGTTCAAACACCCCAGGCTGTCCACTCCTGTAAAGATTTACGTCCTGGAAACCCTACTTTAAACTATCGGTATGGACTTGATGCCAGTGGCTTGGTTTGAGGGAATTTGGTTATGTGTTGTGTTCTGTAGGAAAATTCCTTGTCAGTGTTCTTCTATCAGTTGAGTCTTAGTGGGGAGCAGGAGAACGGAGCAGACATCATATTTTCAGTGTTACACATGAGTCTTACACATGAGGGTGTCCGCGAGACTTCATCTTATTAGTTTTGGACATGTTATGAGGCTGCCCCAATGTTGGCGGGCGAAGCCCACCCAGAGATGCCAGGGAAGAGCCAGCCATGAAAAGCCTCCTACTCTGACAGCTTGGGATTGCCATGAGTCGGAGTCCGTTTGGTGGCAACTGGTTGAGCACTCAGGCAGGGAGCTCCTTCACTTCAAACCTCTGCTCCTGTTCTGAGGGAATAGAAGTTGCTCTCCTCCTATGGTGGCCCTTCACCCCCAACCAAGTGCGCAACTAAGGACCGCTGAAGTGCTGGGTGGCACGAAGAGAAGGAATGGAAAGGAGGAGCACAGTGATTTTTGCCCTGAGTCAGACCTCACCCAGTTAGGCAAGCAGGAGTAAAGGCTCCCTTCTTTTCTATTGTCTTTTCCAGAAACACAGAGTGCGGATGAACATAGAGCATTTGTACTGTACAGTGTCTTTGGGAAAGCGCTTTCTGAGCACCTGGTGATGACAGACTTGTACTAAGCATTGATTTATGGTTTATTTTTGAGAAGTGGGTCAGGTTTGTGAATGTCAAGAGTATTGCACTTTGTAAAAGATGGCAGTTGGAATGTATTAGTAAGGGCTTGGCGTTTGCCTGATTGCTCAGCAAGGGGTTCCCTATATAACCTTGGACAGAATTGCTCAACAAGGGGTTCCCTATATAACCTTGGACAAATTTCTGTAAGCCCCATTTTTTTTTCCTTATCTGTAAAGCTCGGGTTGCAGTGGGTTAAGCTTGGACTGCTGGCAGATGGGTCAGTTGTTGAAACCCACCAGCTATTTGGGTGGGTGATGTGACTTTTTGCTTCCCTAGAAACGTATATCCTCAGAAACCTGATGCAGCAGTTGGAGTGTGTCCTCTAGGATTACAGGGAGGCAGGATCAGCTATGGTGTTGATTTGTTTTGTCTTGTTTGATGACTTACTACAGGTTTTCCATTTAAGACACCTGCAAAATAGCGCCTTAAAAAAGAGTTGTATTGTTCCTTTTGTTATCATGTATTCCTCTATTCTATGGGGTTGTTAATCATTTTCATGCAGATTGATGGCTATTTCTTTTTTAATGTCGTTGAAGATTGCAAATTTCTACTTGGTAGGGTAAGAGGTATTAAAGGTGTCAGAGATCCAGCCTCCCTTTCCCCTCCCCCCTCAATAATTATAATAATCAAAAATGCAGCATCTGTGACATCTGTCATTCTTTTTCTTATATGTACGTGTGCATTTAGGTATTCTTTTTATAAAAGTGTAACTAATTAAAATACATCATCTAGTAATTGATATTTTGTAAGACTTCTCCTTTTTGCTGCTGTGATAAAATAGAATTTGTAAATTTGAGGATAGGTAAATGTGATTAATAATATTTTGAATCTAGAACTGTCCTCTTACATCATGATGCTGCAGAACATAAGGGTTTTACATGTGACTCACTTGAGCACGTGATCTGTAAAGATAGAAGCATTAATTCTAGAGATTTAATTTTATGGAAAATATATTAGGAAAAGCATTGCACAGGTGACAGCAGGATGTTCCACATCTGATACTGGGGTCCAGATGAGAATCTAGGTGATACCTTTGACTTCTGGAATCCCAAAGTGCAAAGTTAGTTTAGCATGAAGAAGTGTGAACTCTTTGCTGTATTTTGTGTTTTTAACCCCCACCCCCTTTGCCTTTCAGCACTAACTAAAAGGAAAATGTCCCTGTATGATGACCTGGGAGTGGAGACCAGTGATTCAAAAACAGAAGGCTGGTCTAAAAATTTCAAGCTTCTGCAATCTCAGCTTCAGGTGAAGAAGGCAGCTCTCACGCAAGCAAAGGTAAACTGAAAGTGTGGGTGATGTCTCTAGGATAGGATTTATAAGGGAAGGCTACTTTGAGTCAAAAAGAGTGAAGAGCAGAATGTTTATTTGCACCTTGGAGTTCCTGGGAATAAGAAACTTCCAGGGCATTCCAAGCAATGATACTGGTTTTCAGACATTGATGTGCTAAAACCCTCTTGAGAACTTACTTCAAATGCAGCTGTGTAGCCATTTTCCTGATAGTCTGTCAGAGTTTGGTTCTGGGATGAGGTCCCTGGCGCCTGCATTTTTAGATCACTTTCCTTTTTGTTTCATTGTTGAAGGTGGCTTACAAGCAGCACTTTGGGAAAGGCAGTTCTAACTCAGCTCCTGGCTGCGGGCGTGTGGTAGAAGGGTCAGATTGATTCTGACTGTATGGAGCACACGCACTCTAGATAGCCATTGTTTTTGTCCCCGTGGCAAACACGGTGGACATTGGCTATATACCTCCAACAGTTCACGTAGAACATTAAAAGTTTGGTTGTTAAATCAATGCTTTTACAGTTTTACTATCAGGTATTTTTAGAAATGGAATGGTGTTATGGTTTGTTATCAGGGCCCCTGATGACCTAGTAGTTATTTGTTGGACTATTAACTGCAGGGTCAGCAGTTCAAAACCACCTGGTAGAACAATGAAACTTTCTATCCCCATAAAGGTAGAGCCTCAGAAACCCACAGGGGTACCTCTCTGTTCTGTAGAGTCAAGTCACTGAGTCAGAGTTGACTAGCTGGCAGTGAGTAGAGCCTTTAGGAAATGTTTATTAAAAGGCTCCTTTGTGAGTGGTGGTATATGATGGGTTAAAAAAAAGAGTTGAGAAAGTATTACAGAGGTGGATGTTGAAAAAAATGACAGTGTGGTGGTCATGTGCTTATGTCAATTTCATGATTGAGATGTAGGGGTGGAGTCTAGCCTGTTAATCTGGAGATAGCCATTGAGTAGCCAATGAGGCCTCTGTGTGCGCACGGCTTTCTCCTGAGACTTCTGGGAAATCTCACACTATTTCCCTCATGGAGATGAGAAGCTATCTCCCCCAGTTGTTGGGAGTTAGTCTCAGAGAAGATGAATTATGAACAAGACAAGATGGCAGCATCTAAGTAGCTGAAGGAACCGGAGCAGAAGCCACACGGCCTTACCCTAAGGGAACCAGAGCTCTGAAGCTGGAGAAGCCACGTCGAGACCCTTGCCAGCACTGAGTTGCTTCTACCACCAGTGGATGCTATTGATGGACCCTGAGCCCTGGAAGCGAGGAGCCATGGGGAGACCCCCCGCCAGCACTGGGACTCTGTACCCACTGGCCTGTGACTTCCTGAGTCGGAAGGAGACTTTATAGACTGGTATTGGGCATGTGGCCTAATATCAGACTTATGACTTTGAACTGGACTGGGTTGGGATGCTTTCTCAATGTTCCATTCCTCTTGTATATGAACCTTACCCTTCTATCCATATGCGTGTCTATGAATTTGTTTCTCCAGTCTACCTGGACTAACACAATGACTTAGGGAGTTTTAAAAAAAATAGTCTGGAGCAGGGGGTTAGAACAATAAAAAAAAATTGACCATGAATTAATCATTGTTGAAACTCGGTGTGAGATACTTAAAAATTCATGAAACTTCTCTAATTTTGTTTTTGTGTGAAATTTTTCATAATAAGTTTGTTTTTCTTTTTAAATCATTTTATCAGGGGCTCCTACAACTCTTATCACAGTCCACACTTATGTTCATTGTATGTCAGGCACATGTGTACATTTGTTGCCTTCATCATTTCCAAAACATTTGCTTTCTACTTATGCTCTCAGTATCGCCTCCTTATTTTTTCCATAATAAGTCTTATGTTCTAATCTTTCCTTTACTACTTCATCATTTTCTTCCAAGGCTGATTTAAGTACATTCATATATATGTGTGTATGTGTGTATGTATACACACACATGAACTTTTTGTTCTCCTCAGTTTCTTTAATCTTTGCAAATTTTGTTTGTACTTTTTTTATGCATTTAAGTTGCATTAAAAGTTTTACTGAAAGGTCTAATCTTTGGCAAAATCATGGGCTAAGTTAATACTTCCTAACAGAAGCTCATTTGTACTTTTGTGTAGACATAAATGGTATATAGCCTTGGTTCATTGGAAGATAATCAAATAGAAAGGCAGAAGTCAGCGATCCACTAGAGATGGATACAGCCTTGAGGGGGACCCCTGATGGCAGAGTGGGGTGCTTATTACGCAGCTAGCTCGATAGAGATCAGCACTTTGAAACCTCAGCAGCTCCGCAGCGAAGGCTAAAGCTTTACACTCCCCTAAAGATCGAGAGCCTTGACAACCAAGAAGGGGCAGTTCGATTTTGTGAGTCAGGACCCACTTGATGACAGTGAGTTTGTTTTGGTTTTTGTAGTTTTAAATGCTGCATGAGATAATTCTTAATTCCTAGTTTAAAAGTGTCAGCTTTGTGGGTTACCTGCAGCTAAACGCTTAAAGTCCTGGATAACTTGTTCTTCCTGCTTAGTGCATTGCTGTATAACTTGCTGCAGCCGGTCAGTGTTCTTTTAGAGACTGTAGCTCTCAAACTAGATGACACGTATAGAATTAGGAAGATCACTCCTTCCCAAAATTATTAACAAGCTTGGTCTTTTTTATTCACATGAGAAGTAAAAGAGCTAATTGCTAATGAGCAAGGAATTAATGGTTTCATATAGAGCCTAGTCTCCTAGTTATTATCTTCAATATCTGCTTTAGTTTAATTTAGTCTTAACTTTTTATTTATTCAAGTATGTTAATTTCAGCTACTAGTAAATCACTTGAAATTCAGATTGATTTATCATTTGGTTGAACTCAAAGTCGTCTGTGAAATCACTGCTGGTAACTTTTTAACATTTGCTTCAGCATGTTTCAGTATTGTGATTCAGTGGGGTGTGTGTAAGTAAAGATGTATTGTATTGGTTCTCTTAAAGTATTAAGTAAATTAATGAGTTAGCCAGCTAACCAATTATTCAGAGTAATAGGTGGACCTAACCAAATCTGTAAAATATCTAGTAGAGAAAAGTTTACATATATTCAAAGGTAAAGCTGCAGTTGTACTTCTATTTCCATTTCAAAGTATCTCCATTGACTACCCCAAAAATAATAGAGAAATGTGTGATTATGATAGTCCTTTAAACTTGCTTAGACACTTTGTGAAGTGTTTGGATTCAATTTTGTTTGTTTAAATTTAAAGAATTTTTTAAATCAGAGAAATGAAGCCTTTGGTAATGATAACAATGAAATTTTCTTTTTCAAAGTAGGTAAAAAATTATACCTTTGTAATAAAAGAAGACTCCATAGTCACCACCACATGATAAAAGCTGGTCATGCTGGCAGACGGGCCGCTGTGCCTCATAGGAGATGCTGGCAGGGTGAATGAAGCACGCCATGGCACCTTCTCGGGTTCTCACTCAAAAGCTCGGCCTTTATCTCTTAATAACTATCTAACTTCCCTTTTCCTGGGTTTGTGGGGGATAGAGAAACAAGGTAACTAGCTACATATGTACCAGCAGGAGTAATCCCACCGCTCTGGGAGTGAACAACAGTTTATGAAACGGTGTTGGGGAAAAAAGAAACAAAGTTGGCGCATCAGGGAAGAGACGCTTCTGAGTCAAGAGACTGAGGGGATTTTAAAAACAAGTATGTTATGGCAGCTTTGGTAGGATCCTGACTTTTAGGAAAACCAAACAACAAGAAACTTTCAAAAACATTTTAAAGGCCAGGATAGCAAATCTGAATATGAACTAGGTAGGAGAAGACACTGGGGGAATTGGTGGTTTTTTTAGAGTTTTGGTTATGTAGGAACGTGTCCATAGTTTAGGGGAAATAATGTGTTGAAGTATTTAAGGATGAAGTGTCATGAACTCCCAAGTTTTTTTTCCAAGCAGTTTAGCAACAAATACAGATCATCAACTATGGTAAACAGTTTATGGGCCAAATGATGTATAAATGGTCATTCTTTAAAAAAAGGATTTTTTCCTATAGGTTCATAATAAAATGAAGAGGGGTAGCTGAATTTTATATCCTGTAAGAGGAAAAAGCTAATCCACAAGGATCTTTTGTACAGGATATAAAAACATGCATTCAGCACAAAGTAACAGATTTTCATAACTGATCAAAGGAAAAATGCAGCATAATACAAATTTGAGTGAAAGGGACTGAATCTGCAGTAAAACCCTTACAAAAATGTGAAAGAAAACTTAAAATTCTAAAGGAAATATTATATAGTTATGCTAATAACTGCATTAAAAGTGTGTGCTCCTTCCCCCCCCCCACCTTGGGCTTAAAGGTTTGTTTTAAGACCAAACTAAACTTTGTCCCAAATAGTGTGAATTTCAGTTTGAAACTTCAGTACATTTTTCATGTTCTTTGGGTTTGGTTTTGTTTTTAATTGTAGAGCCAAAGGACAAAACAGAGTACAGTCCTTGCCCCAGTAATTGACCTAAAACGAGGTGGCTCTTCTGATGATCGGCAGATTGTGGACACCCCACCTCATGTAGCAGCTGGTCTAAAGGTAAGTCCACATAGCAAGAAGTGGCATGCCATTTTGTTGTTTGCCCTCTCCATAAATTTTATGTATGTTTATGTAGCCGAGGCTGCTCAGACACTCGGCAGATAATCCCAAGAAATCTGGTCAGCCTCATCAATGTAATTTGTATTTTTATCAATTTTAAAGCATAATGCTATGTTGGTCATGTTTCATGCCTTCATTGTATTCTGATTTTTGCTGTCACAGGCATATTAGTACTTACTGTTTTATTATTGATTAAAATAACGAAAGGGGTTTGAAAGATTTCCGCCTCCCTGGCATGGCGGTTACATGGTGGGCTGTGATTCGCCAGGTCAGTACTTCGCTTCTCTGGAGAAAGAAGGAGCTTTCTACTCCCTGAGAGTTGCCATCTTGGAGATTGAAGGAAGTTCTGCCCCGTCCTGTGGGGTTGCTGTGATTCGGCATCCACTCAGTGGCAGTGAGTGGGGACCTTTCTTGGTGCCACCACCTGTCACTTTGTTGTTTTGTGGGGGCTTGCATATTTCTGTAATGCTGGAAGCTGTACCCAGCACTGTTTCAATGGCACTAGCATTTCACCTGGGAACAGTCACAGGCAATCTCAACAGTCCAGTCAGTATCTTCGCCGCTTCTTAGCCAGACCCACCAGGAAACCGAGACTTTGGGAGTGACAAAGGTCATGACAAGAAGCACCATATTTCCCTGCATTGTGGACTTTTTCTGGACTTCACAAGTTTATGGCTTTTAACAGGGTGCAGTGTTAACCCCTTTCTGTCATTCTTTATTAATGGAAATATTTGCATTTTCCTCCTCTGCCAGATTTCTGCCTTAGAAGTTTCAACTTGCTTGAGTATTGATGTAGGAGTCGTCCTCTCCCCCATAGATAAAAATCCATCCAGATCCATCTAAGACACAATGCTAACTGCATGCCCCTCTCCCTTCTTATAGCTTCTCTGTCCTCTCAGCTTCATCTCTCCTGGTTGGAATTAGCCAACTACCCCGCCTTCACTAGCTTGTCAGGTCTCAGTGCTGTTCCCCCAGGCTAATAGTCTGTCTGGAGACAAAGGCCTCCCACAGTCAGGTGTGCTTTGCTGATTTCTAATCATTAAAAATCTTTCCTTACAATCTCCGCCTAAGTTTTTTCTCATTAAAGTTAATCAAAACTAGTTAATCATCTTCTCTGATTGCCTGTTGACTCTAATAATACTGTGCTTTTCCCCCTGTATTTAATTTTCCTTCTCATGTTCTTTGCACAGCTAGTTTTTTAATTGTAAAATAGTCCCATGAAGTGAATGTATTGAAACTCAAGCATGTTGTAATGGTAGAGCCATCCAGATCCTCTTTTAGATGTCATTATTAGTAACAGATCAGTGACCAGCTCGCCAGAGAGCTTCTTTCTATGCATTCTTTCTGTAGGTCGGTGTTCCTGGTGGTATTGAGAAACCAGTTTTATGGCCAAATTATTGTAGTACCAACTCTTTCCAGCAGAGTAGTAGCTATATCTGTCATACTACCTACAACATAGGACTGTTTGGGTTTTAGCCCACCTTGTCCAGCTTTGGGGTATTGACACTTGATAGTAATATGACCATATATTCTCAAGTACGGCCGAGGAACCTAATTTAATCACAAACAGTGCATTAGAAATGTGCTGAAAAGCTCAGTTTATGTTTATAAATTGTCTGTTAATCTCTTAGCAGTCTTAATGATAATTGAAAATACATAGCTGAAGAGACACTTTGTTAGGTGTCTTTGCATTTTAAGAATGTCTTACATGAATATAAGGACCCTGGTTGTACTCTAGACTAAGCGTAAGGCGCTAACCACAAGGCCGATGGGTCAAACCCACAAGCTGTTCTTTGGCAGAAAGATGAGGCTGTGGCTGTCTCCCCTAAAGATTGACAAAGCTCTGGAAACCCTAGTTAGGGTTGTTGTGAGGCAGAAATGACTTGATGGCAATGGGTCTGGTTTCTAGGTTTTCTAGGAATACAAATTTACAGCTACCCTTTGGGAACCCTAGGTTGAATAGATTTCTCTTAATGTTCCAGTGAGAAGATGTGGGAAGTAATTGTCATTATTTTTTAATGCCTTTATTCATCAAATTATAGGGATTCTTGATTTTTCGTCATAAAGTGGTTCACTTTACAATACGAAAGATCAAACTGAGTAGTATGATATAGGAGTTGTTAGTTTCATATGGGTTATTGAATATATGCTGCCTTTATCATAGCAGGTACATATTCGCATAGAAAATGCATCCTGGGAACAATTCTCCTGCCGTGGTAGATTTGCCAGGTAGACCTGAGAGTGGCAGAGGCTGGGTGTGCCATGAAACCAAGCCTGAGCTTCACAGGTGTCTTTGTTGACCACTTACGTTCTCTTATTTTTACAGAGAAAACTGGAAAGTTTAGGCTAAAAAAAAAAATTGGTGGTTTTAGTGATGTTAGCTCAAGAAGTGGATCAGAGCTTATTAGAACTGTGTTTAGAGTCAGATCAGCCAGCCGAGGCTAAAGGCTCATTCCTGATCACATGTTTTCTGCTCTGTCTGCTATTGTTGGTCTAGAGGCCTTTAAGGCTGTTACTTCTCTCAAAGAGTAGCTCCAGTTTCTGAGTTTACGCAAGAGAAACGTCAAATGTCATCTGAATGAACCTGATGCTAATGGGCCTTTAGAACTTGATCCTGATGCACAGGGAATTCCACCTGCTTTTGCCGGACTCTGCCGGATATGCAGCGATGAGCAGGATGTCTCCTCTTGCATATTCAAAAAAGTCCAAGAGGCTGCTTTTCAAATCTCGTAAACTTCATGTGCTCAAAATCTAGTAGTACATTGAATGAGGGCACTATTGGATTGTGTTATTCATGGGATGTTTGGGTTTTTACATTTTCTTAGAGCTATATAAAAACTGAAATGTTCAACGCTTTGCTATAAATAATCAGTCGTTTACTGCTTAAGTGAATTAGCATCTTAAGTTTAGGTGGTTGTGACTGTTGGCTGTTTCTGCCATAGAGTATTGTGGAAATAATGTTAAACTGAGAGCTGGAATTCTATTGACTAGCTAGGTGTGTGGCTAAGTATGTCACTAAGCCTCGTTGGGCATATATTTCTTTATCTACAAACCCAAGAAAGTGGCCCTTGTCTAAGCCCATTCTTCGACCATAACCCTGTAATGGTGTTCTCTTTTTATGATGCTGTTTTTCTTCCTCAGGATCCTGTTCCCAGTGGGTTTTCTGCAGGAGAAGTTTTGATCCCCTTGGCTGATGAATATGATCCTATGTTTCCAAACGATTATGAGAAAGTTGTAAAGCGCCAAAGAGAAGAAAGACAAAGACAGCGGGAACTAGAAAGACAAAAAGAGATAGAAGAAAGAGAAAAGTATGATACTAGATGGATTGGGGGTACTTTGCCTTTGACATGTTCATTAGCATATTAATGAAGATGCATTTGTGCTATTTATAAGGTAAAATTCGACAAAACTATTTGCTATATTACAACCCTAAAGTACCAAGAAAGGAAAAGATGATCAGGTATGACTTTTTCGGAGTTACCACCGGGCAGTTCTACCCTGTTCTTTCAGGTCGAGATGAGCCAACTTCGACTAGGCAGTACTGTGTGGTGGGCATGGAGTAATACTTCCATTCTTGAAAAGATGCTCATTGCTTAGCCTAAAAGTCTTGATTTGTGGTCGTCTGAAATAAATAATACAAGCCAGCTTCTAGCTTCTGGGATTTGGTACTAAAAAGTACACATGTGCTTATTTACCTGTGGTGGACCAATTGTGAGAAAGTATGGCACAGGATCGGGCCGGCACTTGGTTCCATTGTGCACAGGGTCACTGGATGGTACCAACCCGATCAATCACAAAGATGACCCCTCTCAGAACCTAGCGGAGCAGATCCGCCCTGACCTCCCCCGTCACCCTGAACCAGAATAGACTCCAATGGGCAGGAGCGGCTGCATCGGAGCAGGCAAACTCTGAGGGGTTTTGTCTAAGTTAATCTTCATAGCCAAGAACAATCAACATAAGGACTTAAATTATGTTGAAGTATTTTCCATTGTTTCATCCAAACCATGGAAATTAGTATAGAGAAAATTTCGTGGATAAGGTCAGAAAACCTAAAATATAAATTTGGGGTGCATTTTAGCAAAATAACTTAGAAACGTGATGTTTTGTGGTAAGTGTCTCTTCCCCTGTGTTGTAGCTCTGTTGGAATTGCAATTATTTAAAATACTTAAGATCTTACTCTTAACCTATTTTTGAGACAGATCGAATTATGTAAAGCTTGTAGACATATTTTATTAGTGTCCAGTACAAGTAGCAAAGACTTACTTGAAAGTAAATGCGAGTCCATTTTAACAGTGGCACCCTGATGCTGCTGTCAGGTAAGCGTTCAACTGCTAGAGCCGGAGCTCAATCCAGCAACAACAACTGCAGAGATAGTGGGGCCTGTGTGCTTCTGGAAAGATTTGCAAAACCTCTGAAACCCTGTCTAGGGTCACATGAGTCAAGAGTCCTCTTTTCGGCAGTGGGTTTGGCCTTATTTGGGGAAGAACAGGGGAGGTTGTGTATTAAATATTAACATAATGTTTCCTGGTATTTATGGAATCATTTAATCAGTTAAGCATACACTAGAGCACTGAGATTATTAAACAATTACCTAATCTCCCACTCACCTCCAAATCAATAGCTTACCCTAAAAGAACTCTGAGATCCGTAGAGGTGATTTTGATTCATAGCATCACAGATAGCAGAGAATTTGCCTCACTTTTTCTAAGCCGTACTCTTCATGGGAGCAGGTTGCCCCATTTTCTCAATTACTAGCCACTGGTGGGCTCAAACTACTAACGTTTTAGGTAGCAGCTAAGCAGGTAGAGTGTGGCACCAGGACTCTGTCTGAAAGAGCATGTTAAATCTTTTCTAGCCAAGCAAAAATTGAGATGAAGTTCTCAGGTTCAAATCCAAATTGGTCGTCTCTGATGAACGTTATTTCCGTGTCACAGGAGGCGCAAAGACAGACATGAAGCAAGTGGATTTTCAAGGCGACCAGATCCAGATTCTGATGAAGATGAAGATTATGAACGAGAGAGGAGGAAAAGAAGTAAGACATGAACACAACTTCATATTGTAGACATGGGATGGTCTGTTTTTCATGATCCATGTGATGAATGTTCCATTGCCACTGGTTTGTGGATCTCAGCCCACATCTGCATCACAGTTTAGTCTGCAGTGTTTCTCCATGTATTCTCCATTGAATTCCAGTATATTGCTTGATACTTTAATAATAGCTTAAAGCCTCCACCTGAAGCTGAGTCATACAGCCTCTTCTCTGTAGTGCCCTTGAACCATGAATTGAGATTTCTGTTTTAAGAATTAAGAATCTGAGGCACAGAGGGTTAAGTGTTTTCATACAATATGGGTACGCGTTAAACATTTTGCTGTCTGTTGATAAAGAGGTCATTGTTTTTATTAGCTTACATTAGAATTCAATATCTCGGTTGAAAATTTGTGATCTTATTTTTTCAATTTACTAGTCTGCTGCTCCCCCCCCCCTTTTTTTGAGGAGATGGGGTCTCTATGTTAAGACTTTTGTTTTTAAATGGTAGTTACAAAACCTCTCATCAAAACACTCTTGGTTATATGACTACACTTGTAGCTAACATTTTAGAAGTAATAACACTGTACTCAGTATGTGTACTCCTGTTGGTGGATTAATAATCATATTTTAACTGATTAGAAATGGATTTCCAATAGCCATCAATAATTTTTTGCTGAACTTATTAGACCAAATCTGCTTTCCAGAATCAATCCAAAATCTCTCTGGGTCTAAATGACAAGGTTTTTTAAAAAACTTTGGGCCAGTGTGTCAAAACAATTTCTCTTAAGTATTTTATGTTGTTCAGTCCTGTTAGTCATGATACATGGACACTGGTTTTAGAGTAGCTTTAACTATGACGCATCATATCACGATAGTGGTTTGGTAGTCATTTGTCTTAAACCTCCATTTTATTCCTTTTTGCATTCGTTAGTTAATACTCTATAATTTATATGTTAGCTGTTACACCTAATGAAAAATTCATGTCATCTTTGCAGTCTCCACTGTTAAACTTTCCCTCTGGTTGTTAGGTAGTAAATAGACGAGG
>PVJH01038660.1:0-17005 GCA_004026705.1 Nesogale talazaci | reverse complement strand
CCTTTGAAAAAAAAATCCAAAGCCTGTCCGAACTGGGAGACCATCTCAGGGGGGTACTGGTCTGCAGAGGTTGCTGAATCATCCGGGTTCGTGTGACCTCTTGTTTGTCTCGTCACCTTTCCTAGGCCGCCCTCCCCAAGGCCACCGTTCTGGATCTGTCTTGCAACAAACTCTCCACTCTCCCGGTGAGACGGGGGCCCCTGCTGCCGCCCCAGGGGGGCTTTTGCCTGGTGGGGGTGGGCACTCCGGGAGAGGCTGAGGCTAAATCCAAAGAAGGGAGGTGTGGGGTAGAGGCAAGGGCGGGTCTCAGGGGGGGAGTGGGGGCTACAGGGCACCCTGGTCAGCGGGATGCTGCCTGAGCCAGTCACAACTGGGGCCCCGCCTTTTCTGCCTCATTTTGTTCCTTTGCACAGAAAGGGCTAGACACCAGTGGGCCTCGATCTCTGCATCCCCCGGAGAAGGCGAGCTCCAGACAGGCTCTGTGTGCATCTTTTGAAGAGGATTGGGAAATGAGAGGGCCCTGGGGAGGTGGTTACGGGAGTGCCCGGTCATTACCCTCCCAAGCCGGGGCTGGGATGACTTGAGGTTTGCTGTGTCTGTGTGGGCACGTCCGTCTCTGGACACACCCGCTCAGCTTTTCCTGGACAGCAGCTCACGGCACGCCTGTGTGGGAGCCCTGGCTGCTAACCCACCACAAGGTCACCACAGAAGGAAGACGAGGCTTTCTGCTCTCTGAGACCCTCAGGGGCTTTTCTGCCCTGTCCTAAAGGGCCGCAGTGAGTTGGAATCGACTCAGTGGCAGTGAGCTTGAGTTTGGTGTCGGCCCGGGACTCATTCGGCCCTCCCTTCTCCTAGCTGGCAGCTGCTCCCTCCGCAGCTGGGCTGGTCCTGTGGCCGTTCCCCTGCAACTCTGGCCACCTTGTTTCCCAAGTGAGCTCCCGGGGAGCTTCCTGCCCAGCTCCCCCACAGGGACGGCGTCTCAGAAGCAGCAGCTGCTTTCTGGGCTCATTAGCCCATCCCTTCGCAGCACTCTCCTGGGCCCCCCTCCCTGTGGCTGGCACCACCCCACAGCCCATCGGCCTCGGCGTATTTGGGGCTCCCCCCTTCTTCCAGGGAGCGCTTTGTATCGAAGTGTAAAACGAAGCGGTCTCTAGCCTCCTGCCTGCCATTCACCTGGCCAGGTGGCCCTTCTTCACGCCCACCTGCACATCTCGCTGAGTCTGCCCCTGGTCTGTGGCTCCCGCCTGAGTCAGCCGTGCAGACGTGCTGACGTCGGCAGGTCCCCGAGAGCAGGCGCCGTGCCACATTAGCTGAGGCTGGGCTGGCACGCGCACATGGGAACTTAGCAAAGGTTTAGTGCGGAGGGGTTTGGTCCGTGTCAGAGAAGATCAGGATAGGGGCAGGAGGCCTTGCGTATCCACCTACTCATCCATCCATCTAGTCAGGGACATCACTGGGCACCTGCGTTGGTGCTGTGACTACCAGGCCAACTGGGGACCACAGAGCACCTGGTCCCAAGGAACACCGGACCCTCACCTTATGTCTTGACTCCTTTGGAGCTGGGGTGCTGCGGGAGGTCAAAGTGGGTGCCTGCCGCCTCCAGTAGGCGTGTGGAGGTGGGTGGGAGGCTCTTGCACCCGCAGTGCTCCCCTGAAGCCTGCCGCCAGCCGTGCTCCCTTGCTGTGTGAAGCCATCTGTTCGTGGACCAGCTGGTCTGGGAAGAGGCAGAGGGAGGATGTACAGGCACACAGGTGCCTCCGCCACGCAGGCTTCTAGACTGTTCCTCCGCAGTCTGCGGCCAAGGCTCAGGGTCCTCTCTCCCTGGGTCCTAGTCGGAGTTCTGTGGCCTCACACACCTAGTGAAGCTGGATCTGAGCAAGAACAAGCTGCAGCAGCTGCCCGCCGACTTCGGCCGCCTGGTCAACCTCCAGCACCTGGACCTGCTCAACAACAGGCTGGTGACCCTGCCTGTCAGCTTTGCTCAGCTCAAGGTAACGACCCGGGAGCCAATGGTTCCTGGCCAGGTGGAGCACCAGGTGTGGCAGAGGGCTGGGGCTGAGGGGCGTGGCCGGGAGGAAGGCTGCAGAAATTACAGCTTGGTGCTGGGGCCCCCTGTGGCCAGTCTCTGCAGCTGGGACCAGGTGTTCTCCCTCTTGGTGCCACCTTGCCAGCCTCTGTGCCATCTCTCTAGAGCCTGAAGTGGCTGGACCTGAAGGATAACCCCCTGGACCCTGCCCTGGCCAAGGTGGCAGGGGACTGCCTAGACGAGAAGCAGTGCAAGCAGTGTGCAAACAAGGTGAGACAGATTCCCCTGGGGTTGCCCTCGAACCGCTCCCTCCCAGGGGCTTGCCGCTCCCGGGGCTCCTGGGACTAGCTGCCACGTTGATGAAAGAGCTACGTGTCGGTGAAGAATGTCTATCGCCCAGAGGCTTTTGTTAGGCGTCTGCCTCACACAGCGCCCCTGCTCGGCTGACTGTTGCCTTAACCGGACACTAGTGACTGGAGGAATGATGGCAGTAGGGCTGGCTGGTCCCATTTATTCATCTGTGGTTTCAGAGCCGGGGTTTGACAGTCTAAGAGGGCGTGGAGGCAAGCACTGCCCCTGGCCCCGTGACCGTAGCACCTCTCACTAACCTCTCCTCCTGGGACAGAGGGCTGCCACTTCAGCTGTGCTTTGGGTGGCATGGTGGCTCTGCCGAAAAGGGGTGCTGGACAAAAAGGACCTTACATGCCAGAGTGCATGCGATGTGTGTTCACGACGGAGGCTCGTTGGTCCACGCGGTGCTGCTCCAGCCACGTGGCTGAGGCCCGGTGGAGCTGTCACGGAGAGTGGGATGTATGGGCAGGCTGTGAAGGAAGGGCTGGTGGCTGGGTTTTGAGTGACGGAAACACAGCTGGGGAGGCCGTGGTCATCCCACACGCGTTCTTGCTCTCACCTTCCCGACACCACCACCCTGGGATGTGGCCATGGCCACGATGCCGACGTCAAAGCCCCAGAGCCAGCCACCTCCTCTGCATATCCTCAGCAGGAGGTGACCTCCAGGAGGGAGGGACGGCAGCTCTCCCCAACCCTGCTCTGGTGGCCAGGCGCGTTCCTGGTAGCTGCCACCCGGGGAAAGCCCCCCTCGGCTCAGCGGCACTCACAGGGCAGCGCCCCGTGCTGGGTCGACCTCGGCAGATCCGAAGGCACTGAGCGCCTGGTCTAGGTCAGGGTCTTTCTCCTGTGGCAGAGCTGCCTGTGCTTTCCGATGATTAACCCCCCACGGTCGGTAAGAGGGCCATCTCGTAAAGCTCCCAGTTCTAAGCGGCGACCCTCCCTGGGACCTTCTGAACGGTGTGCGAATTCTGTCAGGAGGATGGAGAGGGAGACAGAGACTCGGGGCTGCGCTGCCTCCCCGCAGAGGCGCCAGCAGGCCCAGGCTCCCCGGGACAGAGTTCCTGTGACAGCAAGGCCAGGCTCTCCTGAGGGGCTGCTTTTGCAGGCTTGTTCCTCGGCCCTTGGACCAGGGGCTGTTTGAGTGTCTGCAGCTCTCAGAAAGTAGCAAGGAGGACAGTTGAGGACACGTGTCTGTCCTACAGGTGGCCATGTGCAGTGGCCTCTGCTGTCGGCACTTTGTCACTCAGGCTTTCTCTCATTGGTCAAAGGCACACAGGGCCAAGGATTATATAAAAGTTAGGTTGTTTAATTTCCACAGCAGCACATCTAATCTCCATTTTCCAGGTGAGGAAATCGGCTCAGAAAGGTTTGATAAGTGGCCAAGGTCACACTCGAGGCAGAGGCAGGGTTCTGCTGGGCTTCAAGCTCAGGCTGTGCACAAAGCACAGCTAGATGGACTTGTGCCGTAACCACCAGCCGTGGCCCTGGTGAGGCTCTGGGGGCTGCCCTAGAGACTGCCCATGCCAAGTCGACAGGGGCTCAGGGGACACGTGTGCAGTGTTTGCGCTAAAGGGCTCCTCCCTCCCGTCTGCTCTGCTGGCTTGGTTCCCTGGCTGCAGCTCAGAGCAGCAGGAGGTAGAGGAGCTAGGTCCACGCTGGGCCTCAGCAGCCTGGCCCTCAGGTCTCTGCACCTCTCCTCCCCACCCCCAGGAGGCTGGGATTCTTGTTGGAGTGCAGTCATTCATCCAGCATGGACTTGGGCTTCTGACTAGCTGGGGTCTGTGCTGGCGCTCAGGGGACCTAAACACAGGGCTTTAAGACAGTTACCGTCTTTACACTGAGACAAAACCCATCAGGTCAAGGCTAACTCACAGAGACCCTGCAGGGTAGAGTGGGACTGTAAGTCACGGGAACAGAAGGCCTCACTGTCTCCTCAGGAGCAGCTGGTGGTTTTGAACAGCTGACCTTGAAGCTAGCAGCTCATCATGTAACCACTGTGCCTGCAGGACTCCTCATGCTTGAGAGAGGGAAGCTCGCTTGGGGGTGGTGGGGGAGTCCAAAAAGCACCTCTGAGGACATGTCTCCGTCTGTCCCGGGAGCTGCTGAGCCAAGTGCTGCCGCCTGGCAGGGTTGACCCAGCCTTTCCCGACAGCGTTGAGAACCGGGCTCTGACTCCTCAGGAAGGCTGGCCCAGCAACTCAGAGCCTGGACAGCTGTGTGGGTTCCAGACTGCTGTCGGGCCTCAGACAACCCCCCCCCACCCCCACCCCAAGCAAGCACAGACGGGGGCAGGTCCCCACCCAGCTACAGGGCGCCCCAGAGCCACATTTACAACCAGTGGTGGCATCATTCTCATGCCAGCCCCAAAGACAGCAGCTGTCCCACGGGCGAAGAGCAGGGCCCGTGGCCAGTGGGGAATCGTCACCACGCTATGCCGCCTCCCTTACAGGTGCTGCAGCACATGAAGGCTGTGCAGGCCGACCAGGAGCGCGAGAAGCAGCGGCGACTGGAAGTGGAACGAGGTGGGTGGCCAGTGCGGGTCTTCGTGTTCCCGGACAGACCTCCCCTCAGCAGGCGGGGGCTTCAGCAGCTGGGAGACGGCCCGCCCACCCTGGTCTGCCCCCACCGGTACCCCTCCTCTTGCCTGAGCAGCTGCTGTTTCCCTGCTGGGGAAGTTCACAAAGCCAGCGGGCCCAGGGCCATGGGTGGATTTTGACCCTGGGAGGACAGGCAATCCGCCCACAGGGTTTCCGAGGCTGGGATCTGATTGGAGTGACTATCACGTCTGTGACAGTCTCCCGGGGAGCGGTGGGGGTTAGCAGCGAGCACTTTAGCCACTGGGTCGCCAGGGCTCCTCGGAGCTTCCCTGCACCTGCCACTTACCATGGCCAGAACAGACCCCTCAACCCGGTGCCCCCTCCCACAGGACCTCGAGCCTGTCCTGCAGATGCAGCCTGGGGCCAGGTCCTCTGTGTCCACCTCCTGTCAGTGCGGTGACTCTAACGCGCTCGGCTGAGGTCTCCAGGCTTGCCCTCTGCACTGGTCTCTGGACTGGGCTGCTGCTTGCTGACAACACGGAGGGTGACAGCGACACTCGGTACTGCTGGCAGACCAGGCCCCATGAGGGGAGAGCATGCCGGAGGCCCTGCCGCGCCTCACACCTCCAAGGACATTCTTGCTTTAGGGCCTGCTTCCAAGCTTTCCTCCCGAAATGTGTCCCCCACCCCACTCCCATTGAGTCACTGTCAACCCTTAGCGCCCCCTCAGGGCTGAGTGAGGCCTCGCCCCTGGTGGGTGTGAACTGCGGACTTTCCTGTTGGCAGCCAACACTTAAGCCAGCTGGGCTGGGCTCTTTATGACCCCTCATCTCTCTTCAAAGGTCACCTTAGATCAGCCCGAGGTTACCGGGTGAGCCAACCCTGAGTGGCCACGCTGCCACCCCAGTCACATCCTCTCTTTGCTCTGGGACATTCACCACCATCCCCGTCGGTTGCTCCCAGCTTTGTCATCAGACTCCCCACAGTCAGGGATTATGTGGCTGCTTCCCTCTCTCCCCCACTCAATCTCAGGCACACAGAGCAGTCTCTGGCACACGGTAGGTGCCTCTTGACCAGCTGAGCCCCTCCCAGACAGTCCCTGGGGTCAGAATGCCTGAGCCATGGACAGCCTGTGCACACGTGGGGCCACTGTGGCCAAGATGCCACATTGCTCTGACCCCAGCTGCTGTGGCGCCTCCAGTGCCCCTGGTCACCTGCTGTGTGTCCTTGGCATTCCCAGCATGCATCTGGCATGAGGAGCTTGTTGAGCACAGCAGCAGTGGAAAGCTACAGCACTGCTCCGCCAGCTCCCAGCTGAGAAGGGGCTCTCTGCCCTCAGAGGAAAGCTGACTAGTATGAGGTGCCCTGGCTTGGAAAGCCCTATTTCCGACAGCTTATTTGGAAATCCAGTCCTTTATGTGCTGCGGTGGGCGGGGTGGGACGCGCAAGCACACGCATGCTGCACTGGCCCTCCCTCAGGGGCCATGTCCTTTCTGAAGTGTGAGCAGGGAGAGAGACCGAACCACCATCACTTCTTCCCTTCACACTGAGTTCCACAAGGCTGCTGGCCATTGGACCTTTTAGTTAGTCTAGTTCTGGGGAGCAGCAGACCCAGCCCTAGCCCAGACTTCCCCTGTAGACCCCTGGTTTTTCCCTGGAGCCCTTTAGCCTGCAGTCAACAAGCTCGGAGGTTAACGCACACTACTCTATGGGGAGACCATAGAGGGATACCAGGGGCAGCCTGCTGCTTTAGTTAGCAGCCTTGGAAGCCAGATGGGCAGCTCTGTGGTGCCTCACAGCAGGGGGAGCTCAGGTCGTCCTCCTGTGTCATCCTTGTGTGGCCTGTGGCCCCGGGGTGGGGGGAAGAAGGCTCCAGCCGTGGTTCTGGTGTGCTCGTGCAGAGGTGGAGAAGAAGCGGGAGGCGAAGCAGCGTGCGAAGGAGGCTCAGGAGCGGGAGCTACGGAAGCGGGAGAAGGCCGAGGAGAAGGAGCGGCGGAGGAAGGAGTATGATGCCCTCAAGGCCTCCAAGAAAGAGCAGGAGAAGAAGCCCAAGAAGGAGAACAATCAGGCCCAGAGTAAGTCTTCTGGTCCCCAGACCCCACAGGAGCCCTGCCAGCAGGGCTCTGGAGAGATGGCGTGGAGACTGGTGCCCCAAGCTGGGTGTTCCCCAAAACAAGTAGCTGGCTGCTCTGTCCCCTCAAGCCACACCCTGATGTGCATGGGGCTCAGAGCAGGGTGTCCACTGCTGCCAGGGTTCAGGATCTGACACCATGGAGACAGAGTGCATGCTGTTGCCTCCCTGTATACCCGATGCCACCCTTGGAGCCTCGACCCACCCCGGTGTGACCTGCACTGCCTGAACTGGGATGATCTCTGTGCACACACCAGAGGGGGCACTTGGCTGCCTCTGGGGAGACTCAAGGGAAAAAACCATTGTAGTCACGTCATTGGATTTAAGTCAGAGTCCAGGAAGCCCTCGGGGTCTGCTAAGAGCCCAGGCAGGAGCTCCCCACAGAGAGCAGAGGCCTGACCCTGGTCACCTTGTCCTCCACCTGTGACTTTTGTTAAAGGAGAGTGACAGGAATGTCCCCTGAGGTTAGTGGGAGGCTTACCTGAGGACATCTTTGGTGACAAGAACAATGCACATCTTGGTTTTATGGGCAATCAAACTTATAAAACTTGTTAACTTTTGTTACACACACACACACACCTTCATTTAAAAATGTATCAGTCCTTATCTATGAGTTAATTGTAGTCCCCTCGCCCCCAAAAGCAATCAAGTCCTCAGCACAGCCCCTCAAAAGCGAGGTGGGAAGTACGTTGGGTGCAAGCTGAGATTGGGTGTTAAATGGCAAACATTCAGCTGTTACAGAGGCCACCTGAGCACCTCAGGAGTTTTGAATTGGCAAAGTGTCTGTCCCAGGATCATAATTCTCTGCGGACACCGAGACACAACGGTCCACTTGGGCTCTGAACCCAAGACCAACCGGGACACCCACCACACACACACAACCCCCCCCCCCCCCCCCCCCCCCCCCCCCACACACACACAGACCATCCTCCCAGTCCCCAGGGGAGAAGGTGTGTTGCAGTCTCAGGGTGGTGGTGTTTCTAAGGGTCCGGAAGGCTTGTTCAGGGTCCCGGTGTCTTGTTTGGGGAGAGGGCGGCTAGCTAGTGCAGGTGGGTGGAGGTGGGTCTCCCTCACTTTCTGTGCTTCTGCTGTCGCCCCTCTAGAGTCCAAGTCTGGCTCCCGCCCCCGCAAGCCGCCGCCCCGGAAGCACACGCGCTCCTGGGCTGTGCTGAAGCTGCTGCTGCTGCTGCTGCTGTTCTGTGTGGCCGGCGGGCTGGTGGCCTGTCGGGTCACGGAGCTGCAGCGGCAGCCGCTGTGCGCACGCGTAAACGCCGTCTACGACAACGCGCTCCAGGGCCTGCGCAGCCACGAGATCCTCCAGTGGGTCCTCCAGACCGATTCCCAGCAGTGAGCCTGCCCTGCGTCCGCACCCCCTGCCGCCCAGCCACGGAGCTCGCCTTCCTATGGAATTGGGTTCTGCGGGATACCACCTGTCTAGCGTCAGACCGCCTGCCAGCGCCAGCGCCAGCGCCAGCGCCGGGGCTGCACCTTTGTAGGACCTCTTTGTCCCTCAGTCGGGGTCCCTGTTGGAATAAGCAAGGCCCCGGGTGGGGAGGAGGGGGCCTGCATGATTAAAGGAATATGCCCGGGGGTGCGGGAGAGGAGGACAAAGCTGGGAAAAGGCGAGGTGCTTCTACTCAGTGATCAGCTGGCACTACATGTCCACTTCTGTATGTCACACACTTTTCAGCCCACCCTGTGTAGCCTGGGCAGGTCAGGGGGAGGACACCACACTCGGCAAATCTGACCTGAATCTGGGGAGGTGTGTACCTATTTTCTCCAGGGCCCGACATTCCTTAGACATCCGGTGACCTCACCAGATCCAGACTGTGAAAGGGACTTGTAGACAGACCCTGCAGTGTGGGGACGAGGTGTCCCTCGTAGGCAGGGACACTGACTTGCCTGGTCTCAGCTAATCAGAGGCAGGACTGACTGGCCACCCACACCAGTCTGTCTGTCATTTTGCCTTCTTCCCTAACCCCCCCTCCCCCCCCCCAAAAAAAAAAAGTTCTGAGAGACAACTAGTCAGATTGTGTCTCGACTAGTCTCTCCTGATGCAGATCCATGACTCACCCACAGGAGGGGCTTCAAAAAGTCCATAGGAAGATGGGATCTGAAGAGACCTCATTTTCCCACCAGCTTTTGACAGCAAGCTCCCCCTAGACTCCTAACTGCAGGCCCCTGAGAGCATTAACCCCCCCCCCCGCCGGTGAGCAAGGAGGGGGCCCTTGTAGAGCCCCATGGCTGGACACCTCTGCCAGTGGTTGGCGTGATGAGATCCCTCTGGCAGCCTGCACCCTGCGTGGGCTCACGGGCATGGCCGCAGCGTCAGGGCCCACCAGGCACCCAGCCCGAGGAAGTGCTTTCTTGCTCTCCATTGCCTCATCCTTTTTTTTCTTTCCACCCAGCTGGTGGAAGGGCTGGGAACCATCTCGGGGTGCTCAGCAAGACCCTGGCCCAGACGGAGTCCGGCCTCTCAGCCTCGGCGGCCCGTGACAGCCCCAGCACCAGGGCTGATGCTCTTTTCTCCCCAGGGACGCCCCGTGGTGTGGGCCATTCCTTTAGTCTTCCTCCGGGCCGCAGGGCCGCCGGTACAAATGCTTTATTGAAACCACACGCCCTCGGTCACAGGCATGGAGGTCAGCATAGCGCTCCTGCTCCCTGGCCGGTGGCGACAGCAGAGTGGGCGAGTGGAGGGCCGAGGGCCGCCCAGCGCAGGCAAGTCAACCCACAGGCGTCAGTTCACTACATCTAGAGCGGATGCCGAAGTTCTTTGGGACTGCTACAATAAAATACGTGTCTGAGTGGTCGGTGTGGTGCTCTGTGCCGTGGGGCTGGGTGGGGTGGCTCATCTCTGCCAGGAGACCAGCGGACCTGACAGGCGGAGTTGCCCATTGCACCCGAGCTGACACTCAGGAGGGACCGCCTTGGGATGGGGAACGGGCCCACGCAGCACGGCCGATCTACAGCAGTCAGTCCTAGCTCCTGGTGGGTGAGGGGGAGCCACGGCCCAGCCTTGGACGCTGTGTTGAGGGCTGTGGTCAGTCTGCACTGTCTAGGGAGAGACTCGGCTGCAGAGCTGTCATTTGGAGGTAGATGCGCCTGGACAGCTCGGGTCCCACACGACGAGAGGTGGACGTCACACCCACCCCACGTCGAACCTGTATGTCTGCAAGCAAATTCTGGCGTTCTTGCTCCGAGAGACACCGTTGATAAGCCTGGAAGCGGTCGGTAAGCTTAGGGCCACGCCACCCAGACCCACTCATCCTCAGTGGGCAGCTGCCCTCCCTCTCTGGACCAGCACAAAGCCCTGATCAAGCCACCCCCTGTGGTGGCCTTCTGGGGCCCCCCCTGCGAGCAGCATACCTGGGCCAGGAGCCGGGGGGAGGGGAAGGCATTCACGATGGCACTGGCCATTTCCTGGCTGACCCGGTTCAGCTGCTGAATCTGCCGCCTCCACACCTGGGCAAGGCCCTTGCCAGAGCTGTCCACTCTCACTCCTCCAGCCCAGTCGCTCTCCAGGCAGAAGGAGAAGCCCGTCTGATCGCGGAGCTTCCTGAAACAGCACACAGCTGGGCAGTTAGGGGCCACCACTCACCTGCACGCCCTCAACCAGAACCCTCCACCCCCGCCCCCCACCTAGATATGTAGACACATGGCCGTGTCCAGCCTGTTTCTGTTTCTCAAACAGTGGCAGTTGCCCTTAAAAGGCCTGGGGCGTTTCCTTGGGAAAGCAGGTACGAGAAAGCCCACAGTCCCATTTGTGTAGAGGGGGGTTGGTGTCAGGCCGTCTGGAATCTGGCTCCCAGAACTTGCTAGAAGCTTAGACAAGTTGAACTCGTCAGGCCTGGATCCCTCAGCCAGGGGCCGGCACTGCATTATCCTTATTTTCATTTATGAACAGTCTTTGAATTAAGCAAGCTGAATATTTGTTTTGCTAGGGCTTATTATACTGTGACCAGCTCCCCAATGTGTTCTGACAACAAGGGTAGGTAACGCAGAACATGCAGAACATAAGCTTACAGTTAATGGACAATGTTTCAAAAGGGACTGGGCTTTGCTGTGAGGGCCCTTCCCAAGATGGCCCAGCACAAGGTCAGCTTCAAGTCCTGCAAGAACGGGCCTGCGGGGTAAGGCCCAGCCCCACCAGAGGCTGGACTTGCTCCCGCACTCACTTGAAGGGCGCCTCCGCCACAGCCTTTGTGAACGCGCATGCGAAGTCGGCCAGCGCGCTCCAGCTCTGCAGGACCTGAACCTGGGCTTCCGTGTGCAGCTGCAGATCCACCAGCGCCTAGAGGACCCAGAGCAGGGCGGGAACTCTTCAACTCTCGCTGAGAACCGACTGGGGCCCCTAGTGTGCCGCTTTCCTCCTCACTGCCAAGGCAGGCAGCGCATTCTCCTGCAGCAAGTCTGGCCAGGTGACCAGTGGGTGCCCGGCTGCACTTGGGCAACAGGAAGTTCTTACCTCTTCCAAGTCGACCCGGGTCACCAGGGGCCTGGGGCCTGGGCCGGCCTCTGCTCGTCTTTGCTGCTGTTTCGGCTTGGCAGCGTCTCGGCCCCTTCCGCCCTGTTTCCCTCTCCTGGGAGGGTTCGGAGCCCTGCAGCAAGGGCAGGGGGTCAGAGCACAAGAGTAGCCAGCGCCATGCTTGCCACGTGGAAAAGAGGGGTGAGGACACTATCTTGGGGAACAGGCGCCCCGTGACCCCAACACTTCCAGGGCAAACCCACACCTGAAGCAGCTCTCCTGGTCCACGATCACCAGGGACAGCGCCTTCCCGGTCGACTTTCTGGTGATGTCCGTGACGACGCTCTCAAGTGTTTGTGTCCCTCGGTCGGTGCCACCCAGGCTCCCCTGCGCCAGGGGCAGGCACTGTCTCAGTGCCTGTTTCCTGGGAGGAGTCAGTCCCGCATCCAGGCTCAGCCCCCACCCCCACCCCAGGCCTTCCCACCTGCTTCCTGTTGTTGATGAGGGACGCAACCTCCGAGGCCAGGAACAGCACCAGGACCATGGGCTCTTCCGCCCACTCCTCCTCTCCATCCTGCCGAAGACCCAGACAGGGCAGAGGCCCGTCAGCTGGTGATCAGAGTGTGGCCAGACCTTCTGACTGAAGGGATCCAGCTCCACCAACCTGGCCCGTCGCCCATTCTCCCTCCCTTCTAGAACGAAGTCCCTGTGGCAAGAGCCCACCCTTGGTCCTCCTCCAGCAGGCCCTCAAGTGCTGACCCTGAACCACCTCCACCAGAAGGGTGAGGAAGGGAGGGCTCCGGCCATGACTGGCGGCCATTACCGCCAGCCACTGTCGCACGATTTGGTACAAATAAGTGACCCTGGCTTTGAAGGCATAGCCTATGAGTGGCCCTTACAAACACACAGGTTTCGTGACAAAGGAGCACTTTGTCTCATCACTGTGGACAGGGCACCATCCACTGTCCACCCAGTGGGCACGATGGGGGTCAGACTGGGTCCCTGGAAGCAGAACCAGGACCCAGAGCCTGGATACAGCGAGTGCAGCAGGCGGAGACGCTGTTAGGGAGCAGCCATCCGCCTGGGGCTCTAGCTTGGCCTCTCTGACCTGGGGCCCTAGGGCTGAGGCCTGAGCCTGGAGCAGTAGGGGCGTGGCTCTGAAAGCAAAGGAGTGTGAATTCCACCTCCTTACGGGGGTGTGAGAAAGGCAGGAAGCCCAGCCCCCAAAATGAGGGAAACGAGTCTTCAGGTTGGGGCAGGGGATGGGCAAGTGGGGAGAAAGCACTTCCGAGTCCTTCTCCGTGCTCAGTGTCCGGCTGTCTCATGAGTCCCTGCTGGACTCATTCACACAGGAGGCAGCGGCAGTGCCAAGCCAGGGAAAATTCATCTACAACCAGAGCAATTAACTGGGCTTGACATGCAGGGCCTCCCCACCCTCCCAACCCCGCTAGAAAAACAGGGTCCTGTGCAGATGGCCAAGGTGCCCCCGAGGCAGAGTAAGACGGGTTGGTCAGAAACTCCCAGCTAACCCTCGGGAGGCTTTCATCCCCCCGCCATGAGTCCTGCCTTACCAACCCACCGGGGCAGTTCTGCCCTGCCCTGTAGGGACCCAGGAGTCAGAATCAACTTGATGAAAGTCAGCGTGGCTTTTGAACTTTGGGGAGCAGACACTCTTTCCTCCCATCCCCTGAGGCACTGACCTGGGGAACAGCCCCCTAAGTCCTTCCCACTGCAGTCTCCCTGGTGGGTGTGGCCAGTGAGGAGGCCCAGAAAGGAGAGTGAGAGTGACATCAGGGTATTTCCTTCCGAGCTTCCTCCCAATGGGAGGGCCTAGGGCCTGTGACACTCCCTAAGGGAGGTTAAAACTTCCTTTAGGGGGTAAGGACTCTCTCCCTCCCTTTCCACTCAGAGAGCAGTAGTTATGCTGTTATGGCCAACCAGCTGGTCACACTTCTGACTGGCCCACATTGGGAGGTGGGGGGTGGGAATGGCAGTGCTACTGGCGTCTAGTGAACAGAGACCACGAATGATACTAAACACCCCGCCAGGCAGGGGGCAGCGCCGCCCAGTCAGCAGTCCAGCAGGGGCCAGTACGGAGCCTGGAGCTGCCACCTGAGGACCTGCCCCATCCCTTGCCGTGTCTGTCTTGTGCCCTGTCCCCGCCTTGGGAGATGGTCCTTTATCAAACCCTCCTTGAGTGTTCCTAAGGGCCCCATCTGTGTGCCCGCCCTCTCGGGAAGAGAGAGGACAGCCAGGAAGCCCTACCTCTGACGGCCTCGAGGCCCGTCTCCAGGTGAGGCTGCGAGGTACAGCCTGCGCCTCGATCACGCAGCGGCACTCCATGGACTGCAGGGCCCCCAGCAGCTGGCCCCCACCCTCCATCTGTAAGAGCACTGAACAGTCGGAGAAGGCCCGTCAGTGGGTGATCCAGAAAGCACAGAGCTCTGCAGGGCGGGGCGGGGTGGGGCGGGACGGAGAACCTGGGTCCAGGACGGCAGCAAGCAGCTTCAGGCTCTCCTCCGGCCGCCGGCCCACTGGCCCTGCCTTCCTCTTCCCGGGCGGTGGTCTCAGGGTGTTCTCGCTGCAGCTTGCCGGGCACCCTGGGCGGCCTCTCCCCCGGGCCCTCTGACTCTGCGTGACTCTCTTCCGAGGCGGGGGGTCTTCTGAGTGTGTTCTTGTGGTTGTCAGCCTGTTGCTCTGGCCAGGGCACGGACTGTCAGCAAGGGCGGTCCTCTCTGGGGTGCCAGAGAGAGCAGCCTCGGAGAGTTTTGGGAAGGGCTGCCTCTTCCAGTCGAGCAGGGCTCCTTCACCACCTTGCCGGTCCAAGATGCTGGTAAATGAGGACCTGGAGTCCCCAGAGGGCAGCTGCTCGTGGGTCAGAAACTTACACTTCAGCCTCTGGGCCAGGGGCACAAGATACTCCTCATCCTCGCTTCCGCTGCTCGGCACCCCGGCTGGCCGCGTGTGGGGGACAGCTGCCGGTGAGTCAGGGACAGGTGGTGACAGAAGACAGGAGGTCTCCGAATCGGAGGCACTGATCACCACAACCTCCCCCTCCCTTGAGAGTGGGCTTCTCTTTCTGGAAGACAGCTCCTTCAGAAAGGAGAACGTGGGCAAGGTCTCAGAATCACTGTCACTGGAGTCCAGGCGGCCCAGCGACGATTCCTGTCGCGCCATCGGTCTGTGTATCAATCAATTACCTGAAAGGAAAAAAGAGCAACGGAGAGAGGAGACAGAAGGCGGCATTCAATTAGTGTGCTGACGTGGGCTGTCTAAGGTCCTGCTTTACGGGAACACACCTGAGACACAGAGAAACAGGACATGGCCCGATGCATTCCATCTGGGACTCTGGACAGCCATGTCTGCAGTCCAACAGACTTGTTGGGGGCCACAGAGCTGATTCTCCTTCATCATGACCCTAAATGCCAGCGTAGAACTTCCCCATCGGGTCTCGGGGGCGGTGACCCTCATGGGAGCAGATGGCCAGGTCTCTTCTCCAGTTGAGGGGAGTGCTTGGACACCTCTGTCTGGCAGGGACCCTCCTCAGATCCCTTCTAGGTGAAGGGGCTCCTGCAAACCCTACTGGAGCCAGTAGCAAGGCTCAGGTCCACCCTGTGCTGATGTCTGCCTTTGAGCTGGAGATAGCCAGAGTCACCCACTTTCCTCTTGTTGAGATCCCCGATTCCACACCATCACATGTTGAGGTCCAAGCTCTTAGGAGAGTCGCAGGCTGTGCAAACTCCCCCACGGAGTGCCAGGACATTTTCACTCCCCCTCCCCCCAAAAACTTCCAGTATCTGCTCCCCAACCTGCCCTCCTGCCAACCTGGTAACCCCCTTTGGGGCAGAGCCCGAGCGAAGAGCCACATGGCACACCGCCTCCGGGGCAAGCTGCTTTCACTGTGCGTGACGTTCTCAGGTCCATCTGGTTGCAGCCCTGTCAGTACCTCATGGCTTCCTGTGGCTGAATACTAATACCCCCTTGGAGGCTAGACCATATTTTATCTATCCAGTCGTTAGTTGACGGACCTTTGGTTTGTTTCCACTTGGGGTTGTTATAAGCCATGTTACCGTGAACACTCACACACACGTTTGTTTATGGACATGTTTTCCCGGGAAGACACCTAGAGAACTGCTGGGCCACCGACACGAGTCAGGAGCCTTAGGCAGGGCTGTGGTTACGTGCTCGGCTCCTCCCCGAGCCTGTGGATGGGGCCCACCAATGTGGGAGAGACCGGTCGCCTGCCGAGAGGGCAGCTCGGGAAACTTGCAGGCAGTTCTCCTGTCCCGTCCGGCTGTAATGAGTCGGACTCAACTCAACGGCCCCCAGCAACCTACACGGATCGTTTCTGTTTGTTTGTTTTGTTTTTTGTTTGTGGGCATCACTGCTCTCAGGTGGTGGGAGTAGGAGGCCCAGCTCCACTGCTGGAATGGAACCTCCATCCCAGTGGGCCGCAGTCTCGCGCACAACCACGACGCCACCGGGGTTCAGCCCACGGGTCGTTTCTGAAGCACATTCACAAACCCTGTCCATGTGATGCACAGTGAGCCCTGTCACTTTGGTGGGCCTGTTTCTTCCGTAAAACAGGCCTAATCATATGCTCTACGGAGGGCTTACAAGTCCGACAGCTGCCCCCTACCAGATTATTGGTCTCTGCTCCTGTGGCGGAAAGACAATCCAAGGTTCAAGGAAACATTTAGTCCAAAGGTAAAGTGACCAGATTTAAACGTTGGTAAAGCGGGGCACCATTGATGGGGGGGGGGGGGAGGGGGGTGGGTGAATTAAGGGGATATATTCCCTTCCCTTCTCCCACCGTTCCCTAGCTTGTCGTGCATTCTTTCCTAAAAATCAAGACATTTTTCCTTTTTTGGCATCACTGCCCTCTGGTGATCACGGAAGCTACCCAGCCTTGCTCCTGCAGAGGGGCTACTGGATTTGAACGGCCAAGCCTGTGGGCCGCAGTCCTGCATTCACCCACTACATCACCCGGGCTCAGCCAAAATCAAGACTTTATTAAAACGCTTCGGGATGCGGGGAAATTTGTTTGAGACATCTGGTCACTGCATCCAAAGGAGCACCCAGAACACAGCTCGTGATGGCCGGAGAGCGGAACTAGACAGACAGGGGCCGGCAACCACCATGAGGTACTATCATCCAGCTCACAGTGGGTCCTGGTCAGAAGGGGAGGGGTGTGCAGAACAAACCCCAAACCACAAAAAAGACCAGACTGACTAGTCCCACAGAGACCGGTGGATCCCCAGGAACGCTCTTGGGGGGGAACTCCCCTTTCCAAGGACAGACAGTGAACAATACCTCTATGGGGGCGTGGCCCTCACATCAACCGGCCATGCAGCATTCACCGGAAAACTAAGCTCAGAGGGCAGGTACCCCGGGAGGAAAGAGAGAGAGCGCTGTCAATGGAGGGGACTGCACCTAATGTCAAGAAAAAAGTGGGGCCCAGCCCCGGTGGGTGGCGTAGTGGTTGTGCGCGGGAC
>PVJH01038659.1:0-17019 GCA_004026705.1 Nesogale talazaci | reverse complement strand
GGTTTCCAGGTCTTTCTTCAGAGGGACCCTTGGGTGGCCTTCAACCGCCAGTCTCTCTGCAGCCAAGTATGTTAATGGTGCCTTTCACCCAGGACTCCACACAGCCTCTGCTGCTGCTGTCAGCTGCACCAAGTCTGTTCTGACCCATAGCGCACCCCCCCCCCACACCCCCGTGCACCACAGAAATGAAGTCCAGGCTGGACCTGTGCCAACCTCACAACTGTTCCTGGGCTTAAGCTCACTGTGGCCACAACAGTTGTTATCTTCACAAATTACCTTTTCTTTGGGGTATTAGATTTGTCATCACTTTAAATTTGAAATTCGGTATTAATTCAGTAGGACTAGATCAGGTAATATTGAATGTTTTCCACATCCCTAACTTTCCTTCTGTAGCTATTTGTCTGTGTGTGTGTGATGTTCTTGTTCCCCTGACAAATCTGCCTACTGTTTGCTGGAAAATGAAGTCACAGGAGTCGATTCACATCCAGACCTGACGGGTGGTGAAGGGCCATACTCTTGGGAATTCCAATCAGAAACCTGGTCTCTTATGATTTTTGTTCCATGCTTCCTCCCCCTCGTTCCATGCCCTTCTAATGTGATCCCTTTCCCAGCAACAGCCAGGGTGAGGAGGCCACAGGCCTGGGCAGTGTTTTGTTGGGTGCACATAGGGTGACCATGGGTCCAAGTTGGCTCAGTACACGTGAAGACGGATCCTCCATCGGATATGTATACACATAAATATGTAAACATTTGTGTACATATGTGGATAGTCCCACACCCATTCAGTCAATGTGTCTCTCTATGCATCCCCTTGCTGTTCATTATTATTGCAGGATTTGTATGCAATATTTAGCTTTAATATCTACATGCTTCCGCGTCTTTCTGCCACCATGTTTTGCTGATCTTCCCTTAACCCAAATTAGTTCTACCCCTTGTTAGTCATCTGTACTTTCCTCCCCTCACACCCTTTGGAAGCATCAAATATTTCTTTTCCTTCAAAAGCCTCCTCGTGACATTTTTTTCCCACCCACTGTCTCTCCTTCCCTCCCTCTTTCTCTCCTCTCTCTCCTTCCCCACCCTGTCATCATCTTCAAAGTCTGTTACTTTGGTGTGAAAACCATCCCCCACTTTAGCAATGGTGTCGTGAAATATTTATCTTTATGACTAACTCCAACTAACTTGGCTGCGCATCATGTCTCAATTTTGTCTATGCCATGAGTGTTTAATCGCCTCATTAGTGTTTTGTCAGAATACATAATGTTCCATTGTGTGTATGTACCAGAGTTTGTCTCTTCCTCCATAGATGGGTTTTGGGATTGTTTCCATCTCTCTGCTAATATAGAAATTGCTGCAATAAACATGGATGTGCATGCATCTGCTTTGCTCTTTATTTGGGGGGTATATACTGAGAAATACGTGGTATTTCTATTAGCACTGGTTTCAGGAAACACCATACTGTTTTACATAGTTGTTGTACAATTCTGAAATTCCCACCAGCCATGTATGAGAATTCTAATCTTTTCAACAATTATTTTATTTTTAAATTTTTCTAAAAGTGTCATTATGATGTGGTATCTTAGCGTTGTTTTCATTTTAATTAAAAAAAATTTTTTTTTAGGCATCACTGCACTCAGGTGGTGGGAGTAAGAGGCCCAGCCTTTGCTCCGTGAAACCGGAATTGAACCTTCATCCCAGTGGGCCACAGTGCTGCGCACAACCACTACACCACCGGGGCTCAGCCCTGTTTTCATCTTATTTTTATAGCTAATGATCACAAGCCTATCTTCATATGATTCTTGGCTGACTGGATGCTCTCTTTAGTATCTATTCATGTTGTCTGCTCACTTTTTTTCTTACAAATTTTTTGTTGTTGTTGTTGTTGTTTTTTTGGGGGGGCGGTTTGGGGCATCACTGCCCTCTGGTGGTGGGAGTAGGATGCCCAGCCTTGCTGCTGGATTTGAACCTCCAACCCAGTGGGCCGCAGTCCTGCGCACAACCACTACGCCACTGGGCCTCAGCCCTCTTACAAATTTTTAAAATGAGCCCTTTATCTGATATATCATTGTCAAGTTCTGTGGTTTCTCTTTTTACTCTTTTGATGGACATAAATGTTGGCTTTTTAGAAGTCCCAGTTCTTTATTTTGTCTTATGAAGTGTGTGTGCTATTAAGACCCATAACTTTGTCCCTATTTTTTCATTCATTATCATTATAGTTAGAGGTCTTTAATCCATCTTGAGTTCATGGTGAGAGTGTGGGTCCTGTTTCATTTTTTTGCATGTGGAGATACAAGTTTTCCAGCACCATTTATTGAAAAGACTCTCCTTTCCCCAATGAATGTGTTTTAGCCCTTTATAAAAAAATCAGTTGTCTGCAGGAGTTTGGCTATATTTCTGGGTTCTCTGTTCTAATCCACTGCTCCAGCTCTCTCTCTCTCATTGTATTGATACCAACCTGCTTTGATTACGGTGGCTACATACTATGTTTTTAAATGGGACAGTGAATGGCCCCCTACTTTGTTTTTGGGTTTTGATTATCCTGGCTTCCTCCTTTTTCATCTGAAGTTAATGATTAGATCTAAAGTTCTTTGAAAAATTATAGTGGGACTAAGGTTGGCATTGCATTGAATTTATAGACATCTCCCATCTATGACCATATAGGAGCATTTATAGTCAGTTTTGGTTTCTTATAGAAATGGATTGCAGTTGTCATTGTATAAGTCTTTTGTGTCTTAGATTCATACCCCAGCATTTTATCCTTGGGGTGGTTATTGTAATTGATATTCTTTCAATTTCCCTTTTGAAGTCCTCTTCTTTAATATACAAGAATCAAATTGATTTTGATCGATCGAATTACATTGTCAACTTTTTCAATGAGTTTCAGCAATTTTTAAACCGACTCCATGCATTTTTCTAGATATAGGATTATGTCATCAGTAAATAGAGAGTTATTGCTTCTTCTTCATCAATTTGAATGCCTTTAGAATCGTTTCGATGTCTTACAACTGGGTCATGACCCACAGGTTGAGAACCGCTGCCTTTGTATCCACCATTGGCTCTTGATCATATACTACACCTTCTGAAATGGTTGTTTCAAACATAGTGACAGTGCATTGTTCTAGATGCTTCCTACCTCATCATAAATCCTTATACTTGACTGCTTTTCTTCTTGAAGCTTGGGAAGTGCTTTGGGCTTTCGAATTCCAGGTCTTTGCACAGTTCATTTTAGGAGTTAACTGGAACCAACTGCCCTCATTGGTGTGGACTTGCCTCCACCTCAGAGGCTCCCTGGGATGGAAGCGACGCGCTCCCGAGGGTTTCCAAGGTGGTAACTCTGGATGGGAGTGGACCGCCTCGCCTTCCTCCTGACCAGAGCCTCGTGGGCTTGTGCCAGGACCTTTTGGTCAGCAGCCCAACGCTGCACCCACTTGTGTCAAAAACGTTCTGAAGATGAGCACATCTGTATTTCAGATAACACACATGACCAGCAATGGCATGAAAATGGGGGTCCCAGCAGTGTTTCTACAGTCGCTACTCAACCCCCAGATCTCAGCTTCGCGTCAGACTCTGCAGTTCCACTCTCTCCCAACTGTCTACACCTGGATCATTTTCCAAAAGAGGCCCCTAAGGCAACATTGTCTAAATTGCTTTCTGGTACATCTTACAGTTGTTCCTTGGTTTTCAAGATGACTTTCCTTAACCAGTTGCTTCCAAGTTCACGGTTCCAAAGAACCTCTAAAGGTAAATAGCCCAGGGGTCCCCCAACTCCAGGAGCTCTAGAAGTGTAGGCTCCAGGAGCGAACGCAGGGTCTCCAGCATTGCCTCCCCTCTTACTCCGCCTCTAAGCACAGAAAGTCAAACCCAAACCTGCTGCTCGTGAGTTGATTCACACTCAAGACTAGCCATGGTCAGAGCAGAAGGGGTGGCTCTAGGGCTTCCTTGGCAGGACTCTACAAAAGCAGACCGCCAGGCCACCGGGTGGGTTCAAACGAGTTGAATACAAACCTCCCCCCTTTTGTGCCACCCAAGGAGCTGCTCTATTTGCAGACTCGGGAGGCAATATGACCTTGCCTCCTCCTGACAGGTGACTTAAAGCAGAGGTGATTCTGCTGTGTAAAAAAAAAATCCAGTGACTGTGGAAACGCCTCCTTTTCTTTTCCGCTTGGCAGGGTCCAAGTAGAACATCTATACATGGCACTTCTTTAGAAATGAGCTTTGGAGATTTTCTTGGTAAGTTGACCCTTGTGTGTGGACCACGGACTTTAACTCTCAGGGGAAGAACTGAGGAAACAACTGCCCCCCAAGAACTGGCTTCCCTCTGCAGTACACTGTGACAGGAACAGGATAAGGGCTGCATCCATTGTGCTCTGGGCGTGGTCCAGTGCCTGGCTCAGTGTAGCCACCAGAGCACTCTGTACTAAGTCAAGGTCTTGTATTAAGCAAGCGTGTATTTTTTTTATATGCTTGGGGTTGATCTGTATCCTGATGCCTTTTCTATTTAAACTGAAGATCACTCACTGAATTTTGTAGGTGGAATGGACTTTAAAGGCCAGCCTGGGATGTGTCGAAGCTGCATCAGATGTTCTGAAGAGGGTATTCTTTTAACTCCCGCTGTCCGGTTCTAAGCTGTTGTGGATCCTTGGTAAATGTCAATGAATGATGGCGCTGGCAGTCTGTGATGTGGCAAGGGTTCTAACAGCTCTTTTTGGAAGGCAGCCAAGCTCTCTCCTTCTGGCACAGAACCTGGTTCAGCTAGAGGACAGGGCACAGCCTTCCTCGTGCCCAAGCAGCATCGGGCTGCACAGGGGAGAGAGCCTGGCTTCTGGCCCTTGAGTGGGTGGCGCTCAGCTTTAAATTGGTCAGATGCTTCATCTGTACAGAGGAAACCAAAATGGTCTCTCAGGGAAAGAAAGAGTGGAGCACATCTTGGCCTATCAAATCCCAGGGATGACATTCCTGCTCAGAGCAGCCAATGCACAGAGAGGACCATAGGGCCGGCCCCACCACGAGACACGTCCCTCACTGACCCATAGAACTACCGGGGGACAACCTGGAGACACAGTGCAGGAATTGTGTCCCATCTGACCCTACCACACAGGGGCGAAACACTAAGGGTGTGCAACAGAGCAGCAAGGGGAGCAAAGCAATGAAGCCCCCAGGGAATACCAAAAACAGACTTTAGGGACAGGGGGCGGACACTCACGAGACTCGACAGGAAAGCCCTCCTAAAGGTCAACAAACAGATCTGGAACTATTTAGAGACTTTTCTTTTTTTTGTCATTTTTTTCGGTTTTGTTTTTGCTGTTTTGTTTTTGTGCTTTTTATGGTCTCCAGAGGGGCTTGATCAAGGGCAGTGTAGCCAAGAGGAATTAGTGAAACCTAATGAAGGCTGAACATGATAGTGGGACAAAAAGAAAGGAAAAGGAAATAGAGGCAAGAACTAGGAGGCAAAGGGCATCTGTAGGGGCCTAAATACAGGCATGTACAGGCATGTTAACTACATCTATATGTAACAATAGGAAAACAGATCTACATGCATATGTTTATATGTTAAGTATTTTAATTTTTTTAAATTTTTTTATTTTTGGGGGCATCACTGTCTCTGGTGGTCATGGGAGCTACCCAGTGCTGCTTCTGAGAGACGCCGCTGGATGTGAACCGCCAAGCCCGCGGGCGGCAGTCCCACACTCAACCACTTACACCACTGGGGCTCAGCCCATATGGTAAGTATTAAGGTAGTAATTATTAAGATGGAAGACAGACATTGGACCTCTACTCAAGTATCTCCTCAACTCAAGAACACTTTGTTCTAATAACCCAGCATTCTGTGATGCTCACCTTCCCTACATTATGGGTATAAAATGAATGTATAAGCAAATGTGAAGAAAGCTGATGGCGTCCAGGTAACAAGAGATACAGCATCTGGGGTCTTAAAGGCTTGAAGATAAACAAGCGGCCCTCTAGCTGAGAAGCAACAGAGCCCGCATGGAAGAAGCACACCAGGCTGTGTGATTATGGGGTGTCAATGGGATCAGGTATCAGGCATCAAAGACCCAGAACAAAAAGTCCTATCACTGTGCGTGTGAATGAGGGGGAGTGGGGGATGGAGACCCAAAAGATCCTTTACAGAAGGGTCACAAGGAAAAGATAAGCCAGTCAGGGTGCAGTATACCACCGATGAAACAAACAACTTTCCTCTCGTTCTTTACTGCTTCCCCCACTCCCATGATTACAAATCTACCTTACATATCCGGCTAGAACAGAGCATGTATGCTGGTACGGGTAAGAGCTCGAAACACAGGGACTCCAGCACAGGTAAACCCCTCGGGACCAATAACGAGAGTAACGATACCAAGAGGGCAAAGGTAAGAGGGAACCGATTACAATGATCTGCATACAACCCTCTCCCAGGGGCATGGACAACAGAAAAGTGGGTGAAGGGTCAAATCGGCTTACATGATGGCCCCGACCTTGACTGCCTTTGACTTCCTATTCTGATTCTCATGAGAAGGGGGCCGGCTGTGCTTTCCCTGACAGGCATGGGCCAGACTCTGAGGCCAGGTGGCGCAGTGCTAACATGATGAGCTGCAACCTGCAGTTCAACATGAGAAAGACGGGGCTTTCGACTCCCTTGAACGGTTTCAGAAACCCAGGGCCGCCTATGAGTCCACTTGGGCTCAGTGCTGAGAGCTTGGTTTTGGTTTTGGAGCCTAGGAGTTCTGGTGGCGGAGTGGGTCACGCACTGGGTTGCTGACCACAGCAGTAGGAAACCACCAGCAGCTCCCCGAGAAAGGTGAGCCTTTTGACTTCCAAAGTCACACTCTGGGAGACCCAGGGGCAGTTCCGCCCTGTCTGACAGGGTCACTGTGAGTCATCAGCCATTCACTGGCAGGGAGTTTGTTTGGTTATGGGCTCTTTTGTTTGTTTGTTTGTTTGGGGGCATCACTGCCCTCAGGTGGTGGGAGTAGGAGGTCCAGCCTTTGCTCCGTGGAGCTGGAATCGAACCTCTATCTCAATGGGCCGCAGTCCCGCACACAACCACTACACCTCCGGGGCTCAGCCTGGTTATTGGCTTTTAACCTCTGCTGACAACTTGCTTTAAGAGTCACTCTTCTGACCAGCAGCCCTTGAGCCAACTCTAGCGCTGTGCTTGAGAGATTTTTCACCCACGTGCATGGGAGAGATGTTCCTAGCACTTTGTCCAATAGCTACAAAAGGACTTTGCAGGGCTGGGGGGGGGGGGGATGTAATACAGTTAGATAGATGTAGGATAGAGAGGAGGGAGGAAGAGGTGGGGGTACACAAGAGATGGCTTTGACAGACATTTTGATAGCATAAAACATTTAGCAACACAGAAATTACTGACTGAACCCTGAATATGTACTTTACAGATCAGTTCATTAAAAATATACGTATTTTAAGAGTGATTTCTGTGGTCAGTCTTGGAACCTATTAAACATAGTACAGCTGTGATCTGGCGGGAGGTCTAAATGCACTTCTTATATTTGAGAGAAGCAGATTCGACTTTAAGCCAGCTGGCAGCTTGGCTTCCTAGGAACATCTTATTTGGCTATAATTAGCACCAGGAAACCACCCTGTTCAAAAGTACCTCTTCCATTTATCTTACCAGATTCATATGATCAACAGATTTCTTTTAAGATGCGGTAGCTTTTGTTACAACCCACGACTAGGAGAACATGGAAGCCTGTGTTGGACTGGGGGACAGGTAGGGATGACAGTGAAAACCGGACTAAAAATGTATTTAGGACAAAGTCAGTATGTATAAACTCTGTAAAGAATATAACAAAGTTGGTTTGAGATCATCTACCCCAGATTTATCTGTAACAACAGTCATAGCATTCTCTTTGAGAAGACCCTCTCTGGGTTGCTTATATATCTAGTCTGTATTAGAACTTATGTTCTGAGCAGTAGCTTGGGGACTCACAGCAGCCCTGTAAGGCAGAGTAGACTTGCCCCTGTGGGTTTCTGAGACTGTAAGCCCACGATGTCACCAAGGCTCCTCTGCTCCTACAGGCTCCCGTACTTTTGGGTTGGAACTGACTCAATGACAGTGGGTTTGGAGTTTGGGTTGAGGGTTGCAGGTTATGATTGACAGACGGAGCCCTCAGATCCACTTTTGAGTCTCTACACATGCTCAGCCTCCAGTTCTGACCCCCGGCCTAAAATGTGAAAAGTTTTGTTTCCTCAGGGGCAGAATGTGTTTGACAAAGGATTACTACTTCTATCCTAGCCAGCCCGGGAATGGGGTAGCCTGGGATTCAGGGTCTTGCCGGTGCCCTTGATGGAAATTGAGGTATTGGGGTACATAGTCATGAGTCATACCTGAGCCAATTCTGCTAAGTTTTTCTATCTGTAATGGGTTACCTCTCCCAATCAGTGTTCCTTTGCTGTCTGTAATTTCACTGGCAGCTGTGATGAACTGATTTTGTGAGTATCCTTTATTTTCCAAGTCTTATTTAAGTGGCTGGCTTTCTGTGGATCCTTGGACACCATTATGACCTCATGTTGATGGTCTCTCAGGGGCCAAAAGAGTGAAGATGCTTGTGTTTTCTATGAATACTCATCAAAAGTTTGCCTCTGCAGATGAGGATTTTGACACCCAAATGAGTAGGATGACAAGTTCTGGGGAACCCAGTCATGTTCTTTCCCCAGCACCTCCTGCTCTCGGTCAATGGGTGCATGAAAAAAAGTGACCATGTGGGGTTCTCTGTTCCTCCTTGACAAGCAGCGACATCTTCCCATGCAGCCCCAGTTGCATCCCAGAGACACGATGAAGGCTGGAGTAAAGGAATTTGGCCGAATTGGGCACCTGGTCTCCTTCAGCTCTGGCAAGAGGACATTTTTGCCATAAATAAGCCCTTCAGGGACCTGAACTACATGGCCTCCTTGCTCCAGTATGACTGCACCCACGGCAAGTTCAATGGCACCGTCAAGACTGAGAACGGGAAGCTTATCATCAACAGGAAGTCCATCTCCATCTCCCAGGAGCGAGATCCCGCCAACATCCGGTGGGGTGAGGCTGGTGCCGAGTATGTCGTGGAGTCCACTGGCGCCTTCACCACCCCAGAGCAGGCTAGGGCTCACTTGAAGGGCAGTGCCCAAAGGATGATCATCTGCCCCTTCTGCTGATGCCCCATGTTTGTCATGGGTATGAACTGAGGCAGGAGAAGCCTGACAAGTCCCTTGAGATTGTCAGCAATGCCTCCTGCACGAGCAACTGCCTGTGCCCCCCTGTCCACAGATCCAGGACAACTCTGGCATCGTGGAGGGACTCAGGACCACAGTGCATGCCATCACCGCTGCTCAGAGGGCCGTGGACAGCCCCTCTGAGAAACTGCCACGACGGCCAGGGGGCTGCCCGGACACGCTCCTTGCATCTATGGGTACAGCCAAGGCTGCGGGCAAGGCTGTCCCAGAGTGGCATGGGCAGCTCCCTGACAGTCCTTCTGTGTCCGCATTCCCATGTGCCGGTCGAGGATCTCATTGCCATCTGGGGAAAGTTGCCAAGGACGAGGACATCAGGGTGGTGGTGAAGCAGTCGGATGGTCCCTAAAGGGCACCCTGTGCTGCACTGAGGACCAAGATGTCTCCTGTGACTTCAACAGTGACGGCTTTGATGCCCGGGCTGGCATTGCCACCCACCACCACCTGGCACGACGATGAGTTTGGCTCCAGCAACAGCGCTAGAGGAAGAGGGAGGCCCTCAGCTGCTGGGGAGTCTTTGCCCCAACTCGATCCACCCACACACTCAGAATTTTCCCTGATGGCGTTTCCATTCAGACCCCTTGATGAAGGGGAGGGCCTTAGAACCCAACTTTGTCATGTACCATCAATAGAGTATGCTATAACCAGTGTTTCCCTCCCCCTCCCCCCAGAAAAGTGACTGATGACTGGGAGAGAGGTTATGTGTTTGCTCGGCCACATGGACTTGTTCTCACCGAGGGTGACTTGGTTATTGACACTACTGAGCACTGACCTTGAGCGGAGACTAACAAGAGTCCAAGATACGGGACCATTCCTTAGGGAGACTAACCAACAATCTGGTGGCAGGTTTAATAAGGACCACTTCATCACGGAAAAGGGCAGAATTTCATTGTTCCTGGAAGAGATGTGGGCTTGCTTTCCTTGCCTGCAATGCTTCTGTCAAAACTACCATTGTGGACCTACAGATGGTTTTATCTGGCACAGGCTCGTCTCAGACCAAGGGACTCCTCACTTTAGGGCAAATACAGTTTGTCAATGGGCCCACGCACATGGAATCCACTGGTCTTGTCATGTTCGCCATCACCCTGGCGCACTTGGCTTGACAGAACAGTAGAATGGACTTCTAAAGACATGATTACAGTGTCAGCTAGCTGGCAACACCTCACAAGGTTTCTGCTATCTAGAGGAGGCAGTATGTGCTCTTAACCAAAGTCCAGGGCATGGTGCTGTTTCTTCGATAGCCAGGATCCACAGGCCTAGAACTAAGGGGTAGAAATGGGAGTGGCATCACTATCCCTCCTATTGACCCACTGCAACTGGCCTCCTGTCCCTGCGACTGTATGCTCTTTGTGTCTAGGTCTTAGTTCCAAAGGTTGCAATACACCTACCTGGAGACGCAGGACTGACTCCGTTGAACTGTAAGAACATCTCCTGGCTGTTTGGGACACATGCCTCTGGATCTACAGGAAAGAATCATGTTGCTGGATCCAGTAGTGTGATTGATTCTGATCACCAAGGGGAAGTTGGACAAGTGTTGGGTAATGGAAGTAAAGAATATATGTGGAACCCAAGAGATTTTTTTTGGGGGGGGGGGGGGATCACTGCCTCTGGTGGTCGTGGGCGCTACCCAGCGCTGCTCCTGAGAGCCGCCGCTGGATTTGAACCGCCAAGCCCGCGGGCAACCACTTACGCCACCAGGGTTCAGGCCCCTAGAGATTCTTTAGGGCGTCCTTTAGTATGAGCATGTCCTGTGATGACAGTCGAGGGTCAAAGGATAACAACCCAATTCTGACATGACTACTAACGGCCTACGTTTGGTCATCCTTCTACCCCAAAAACTACCACTGAGGCATTTGTTGAGAGCCAAAGGAGTATGTCAACTTGGGCAAGGGGTGAGGGGCAGGATGCTCTCATTATATGATGTTGTATGGTATGGAGACCTCCGTGATGGGATTGTGTGTGAAGCAGCCAAGCCATTTTGGGAAGAACAGGGTGGAGTATTACCTCCTTAGCCAGTTTTGTAGAAGCTTGCTCATTTTTACTTCAGGATCGGGATCCTGCATCTAGTGTGTTAACCGTGTTATATTACCAGAGGATCCCAGGAGCCATGAGCAGACTTCCTATCCTTGGATTCATTCAGCTCTGCGTCCACCAGCTTAGGGTCTTCCTAGTCCATCTTCTTGCTTCCTGTTCATCAGCCCCTTCCCCTAGAGCAGTGGTTCTCAACCTTCCTGATACCGAAATCCTTTTATACAGTTCCTCAGGTTGTGGTGCCCCCCTACCATACAATTATTTTCGTTGCTACTTCATCACTGTCATCTTGCTACTGTGATGCATCGGGTGACTCCTGTGAAGGGGTCGTTCGATCCCCAAAGGGGTCAAGACCCACAGGTTGAGAACTGCTGTCCTAGTGTCTATGGGAAGCCCCAGCTTCCATCTGACCCATGGGCTTGGAGTGGACTGAACTGGACTTCTACAACAGTGTGGGCCACTTCTAGAGAGAAATCATTCTCATATACATACAAGTGTCACGGACTGTGCTTTTCCAAATACAGCCTAAAGCAAAACCCATCAGTAGCTGGGGAGAGGAGCATGAAGCTGCTTGGCTTGGCCAACATTCACAGCCAGGGCACCTCGTGCTCCTGCCCTAGGGGGAGACTCTCCGCTTATAGGACTCTTTGGCAGCGATACTACCAATGAAGTGACACAGGGCCTAATTCAACGGTTCTCAACCTGTGGGTCGCAACCCCTTTGGGTCAACGGACCCTTTCACAGGGGCTGTGAATTCTTAACAGTAACAAAATGACAAAGTAACACTATGGCAGAGGTGAAATAGCAACAGAAATAATTTTATGGTTGGGGGGGGGGGTAGGAGGGAAGGTCACCACAACATGAGGAACTGGATGAAAGGGTCTCGGCATTACGAAGGCGGAGTACTACTTCGCTAATTGAAGTGAAGGGCCAGTGAGGTCACCGAGGACAAAGCGACTAACTTGAGCCCCAGGGACAAGCCTCAGGTTGATGGCTACCTTCTGAGTGACTGTTTAGGCTAGGGAGGGCTGGTAAATGAGCCGAAGGCAGCCATGGAAAGCAACTTCTGGGGGCTCTTCCCTACACACACGAGGGGCCTTAAAAAGTTCGCGGGAAAACGGATCTTTTAACTCCTTTTTCCCACGAACCTTTTGAAGCCCCTTCTAAGTAGGCGCGATTGACCGTCCATTCCGGGAGCCGCGTTCAGGGGTGCAGAGCACCCCGGAGGAAGCAGGGGCGTCGGCAGGGTGGGCCGGGCGGCAGCGCGGGGCCCGCAGCTGCTCCTCCCGACGTGCTCCTCTCCGGGAGGGTTTCAAACCCCGCAGTAGCCACCTCCCTCTCGGCCCGCGCCTCCGCCCCCGCCCTGCCCCGGCAACAGGCGGCAACCCGCCTCTCATTGGCCCGGCCCCGCGTCGCCGCGATCGGATTGGCCGCGGGTGATGCCGGCCCCGTTCCTACGCTGGTCGCCGCCTCCATTTTGTCGGCGGAAGCAGAGGCGGCGGCCGGAGGCACCGAGGGGGTCACCAGCTGCCTTGCTTGTGCTCGTGGGCTTTGTCGTTTCGAGCCTCGTCTCTCGCTGGGAGGGGAGGGAGGCGCCGACGTCGCGCAGGAGCCGCCGCGGCCGCAGTTCCCAGCTCGAAGTCGGTGAGTGGTGGCGGCGCGGCGGGCGCGGCCATGTTGGTAGCCGCGCTCCCCATTGTTGGAGGGAGGGAGGCGGAAGCCCTCTGGGGGCGCGGGGTCCCGGCCAGACCTGCCTCCCGCACTTCGCTGGAGAAAGACGCCGCCGCCGCCGCCCCGCAGGCCAGCATCCCGCCGGAAGGGCAGTTTCCGGGGTCTGCGTCGTGAATGCCGCAGTCCCGGAAGTCTGGTAGTGCTCAATCCTCGCCCCGGACGGACTCGGGGAGGGAGCAGGACGGCCCCTCTCGGAAGGCGGGGCGCGCTGCCCCTTGGTCGCTGTTGGAGTGACAGGTGACTGCGCGCGCACACACACACACCCTCCCCCCCCCTCCGTTTTGCTTATGGAGAGTGGGACGCGTACTTGGGTGGCTCAAACGTGAGTACACTCGGCGCAGGGGCGCGTGCGAGGCCGCCGGGTGGGACGGGCGGCGCGCCAAGCCCGAAGTCCCGAGCGTCCCGAAGGGCCGGGAAACGGAGTGGCCGTGGTCCTTTTAGGAAGGAAATGCAAGCCAGTTCCTTGTGTGAGTGTACAGGCGGGCATGTTCACTTGGTCACAGCGCTCGCGCGAACATCTGAAGTTCTTCCCAGGAAAACGGGAGCAGAACTTGCGTCGTGACTGCAGACAGACACCCTTTCCAAAACTCCCCGGGGCTTTCCGCATCTCACGGCAGTGCTTTTGAAGGGTGGCAGACAAAAGCTATCAGCAGACCTTTTTCAGACCAAAGTAGCCTTTATACTAGTGGATCACTAGCATTGACTATGAATGGTGCCCCTCCCATTTTTGACCTGAAGTCCTCTTTTCCAGCAAAGACTCCTCTCAAGCTTGTGTGCGGAGGAGACTCAGATGTTGGCCTCAGCTCCCAGGCTGTACTCGGCGGATCAGCCCATGAGAACTTCTGGATTCAGACAAAGGAAAGGACTCCTCCGAAAGCAACGCCTGTTAGCCCGGGCTTGGCGACAAGGAAGGGGGCAGATTCTGGAAATACTGCAATCTGAAAAGCAGACTGAAAGGTATAAAGTCACATTGTAATGGGTAATTGTTCTGGGCAAATATTCCATAAGACTAAATCCTGCCCAGCTCCCCCCCCCCCAAAAAAGATTAATTTGTAGGCAAGCATTTGTGTTTGAGGTTTAAGCAGTGAAGAGTGGGCATGTACCAAGGTGTGAATAGCTTGCTCTGACTTTGTAAAAGCTAAAGTAATAGAATGACCAGTTTATTGAGTTTTCCCTTAAAAGTTCTAGAATTGCAGTTTGGGGTGATAGAAGAAACTTTAAACTCTGAACTTTGTTTTCCATTCACTCCTAGGTGACAGAGAAGCTGAAGATGGGTGGTGGAGACTCATTTAACATTGCAGTCCCCCAATCTAGAAATGTTAGCAAGAACCAGCAACAACTTAATAGACAGAAGACCAAGGATCAGAATTCCCAGATGAAGATTGTTCATAAGAAAAAAGAAAGAGGGCATAGCTGTAACTCATCAGCAGTTGCATGGCAGGCCATGCAAAGCGGGGGGAAGAACAAAGTCCATTTTCCAAATAATCAAAATTGGAACACTAGCTTATCAAACCCCAGCTTACTTTTTAAGTCTCAAACTAACCAGAACTATGCTGGAGCCAAATTTAGTGAGCCACCATCCCCAAGTGTCCTCCCGAAACCACCGAGCCATTGGGTTCCTGTTTCCTTTAAGCCTTCTGATAAAGAAATGATGACATTTCAACTGAAAACCTTACTTAAAGTACAGGTGTAAAACAAATACTAATGTTTACAACATTCAAGTATCATCCTAAAAAAATAGTGGTTCTGAAAGAAATCCACTAGCAAGTTAATCTTTGTGTAAAACTAATACAGAAAATGACTAGACTTGTTCTATGTGCACTGTGGTGTAATGATTTTATCAGTGCAGCTTATGACAATTTTTACTTCATAATTATGTTTTCATTTGACTTCACTTATAAGTGTAAAATCATTCCTGTTTAGATTTTTTAAGTGATGAATCAAGTTTTTCTATTTTTTATTGGAGAAAATAATTTCATTCATGGGTTTACTTGTTGAAAACAAGTGGGTCAGATTATAAGCGTCTAGCTCTGACAAACTGGGGTTGAAAACCTTGAAGGTTTAGTTAGAAACACTTGACCAGTAATAGGCCAACTTGATGTGCTACTAGAAGAAAATGTGAAATTTTTTTCTTAGTGGATACTTGTATTTTAGTAGTGTTGAATGTGGAGAGGGTACTAAGGCCCTAACAGGCATAGTACACATTAAGATCCCTGTTTCTTAATGTACAGAAGGGTGTCTTATCAACAATTGCACCAAAAACATTTTATACAGTTTTGATTGCTGAATAGCTTTCAAAAGAAGTACACATTTTTGTATCCTAGTACTGCCCTAGCTATTGATGGTGATCTGGCCTAAGAACCATCCATCCCTGCAAAGCTGCTGCAAGTGGAGGGTTGTAAAATGTAAGTTTTAAGAAAGAGCCATGTAAATACATGTAAAATTTGTGGCATATATAAAGTGTTGGCTTTTATGCTACAAAAACTATTTTAGTATGAATTTTCTGAATGTAAGACCATAGACTGTTTTTATACTACGGCCTGAGTTTGAAGGTTCAAATAATTGTTTTTGCCCTTGTGCTAAAGTACCAGTATATGTACATTCTGATTGATTTGGTTGTTTCTAAGTAAAGTGCAGGGTAAGATGTCTTATAATGAAAAAAGTTTAAGCTGCTACAACACTTTCTATTTTTAAGAAATGTGAAATGTAGCACATACCATATATACTTGAGTAAGAGCTAACCCAAGTATCAGCCAAGGTACCTAATTTTACCACAAAAACTGCATTAAAAATGGGCTGAAAAACTCGGCTATTTGCTTTTTTTTTTCTTTACGCCCAAAGATTAACTATTAAAAGATTCTGCTGGCTGAACCCCTGTGGCGTGTTTGCGTGCGGGGCTGTGGCCCGCGGGCTTGGTGGTTTAAATCCAGTGGCTGCTCTCAGGAGCAGCACTGGATTAACTCCCACAACCCCCAGAGGGTAGTGATTGCCCCACCCCCCCAAAAAAAGATTCTGCTAACCTTTAATATTTTTAGACCAGATTTTTTAACCTATGATGCTACAAGTTATTCAATGCCAGTGTACTTTTGTCATGAATAAGTGTGGCCCAAAGGCAGCCACATTAGTAAACTCTTGCACAATATTTTGATTGACAAGAATCTTTGCCTACCTTTAAAGTAAATGCTAAATGAACTATCCCCAGCCCCAGTATCAATATGGTGGGAGGTTAATTTCAATTTCTCATGGCAGAAGCAGTCTGGTTTGGCAGCTTTGATGTTTGTAAGCAGAATGACTAAATGAATTTCTTCAAATAAATTCTGATAAACGTCCCAGTTTAATATTAGTATCCTAAAAATAAAATTATATAGTACTTTATGTATAAGAATTTGACACATGAAATTTAAGAAAATAAATTTTTCTTCCCCAGTGGTTTGTGTTTATTTAAGAAATTGCCTAATGTTTACTTTTGGGAAGCACTTTTAACTAAGAAACGATAGGTTTGGAAAGAGACTAGTTACTGATGTTGACATTTAGGGTAAATGAACAATTGAAGAGGATCTGTTTTTTAAACTCCCTCCTGCCATCTTTTCCCACAGCTGGCTAAATTACATCTTCCCTATGTTCACATTTTAAGATGGTCTAAACTGCAGAGGAGCACTGCTGAAAGGCCAAAGTTGGTAAGACCCAGGGGTCCACACTTTTGAATTGAAAGGCTGAAGAGCATTGAACAAAAAGCAGTTCCATTTTCACCAAGATTTGAGGACTCCAATAGCGATGATTGCCCAATTTTTTCTTACTGCTGGGTAGTTTTGTTATATTGAGAACCACTTATGTCTTTATATATACAGTGACTGCAGAAATGAGTTACATACGAAACACTTTTTGGTACAGATCTCAGGGTAAACTTGAGTGAAAGGAAATGTATTTGAAAACCCGGAGTACAAGCATTTAAGCATGAATTAATAGGAGTCTAGGCCAGATTTGTTGCCATTGGGTCAATTCACTCAGTGACCCCCTTCCCCCCCCCCCCCCCCC
>PVJH01038658.1:0-17004 GCA_004026705.1 Nesogale talazaci | reverse complement strand
AGCAATCTGGTCCAAAGAACAAATGCGTAGTGTCTCTCACATTGACAGTTTGCGTGACTTATTGTTGGTTTTCTGCTTTCAAAGATAGAGACATACTTGCATAGGGTAGATCTCTATGAAAAGATGTGTGTTTAGGTAATCAGAACTCCACTATCTATGTAAAGTCCCTAGATTTTTTATTAAATCATTCTCTCTAACAAAGACAGAAAAAAAAGGAATTATTTACTATGTTAGCTTTAACTACAAGCGATGTAAAACAGCTATATATACACCAATGTGAGGGTTGTTATCATCTAAATCTTCCAATAACAATGAAAATTTTTTGACAGGGCACAGATTAGGCCCTGAATAAATGTTCCAGTCAGATTACATTATGTAGCTTTTTTAACTCAATGTGGTGGAATATTGCATCTTCCTGTCACTGAAAATAGAGTGAAATGCAGTTATTAGAATTATTGGGAATATCTATATACACATTTTCAAATATAAATGGCATACTATAAACATAAATCATTCAACTACAATGTGATTATGTTGAAATAATACAATGCAAATGTAAATGAAGAGAAATGATATTAGGCTACCTTTTCCAGTTGCAAGATTTAAAATTCCTACCCCAAAGATCAGAATTACAATTGGAAAACTGAGTAAATACCGTGGCAATAATTTTAAGCTGAAAAAAGCACCACTTTCTTCAGAAATGAAATTGTAGACACGCATTCTTATTTATCTCTCCAGGAGCTTCCTTTGCCAGACATGGAATGCTCATAGCAAAGCAGAAATGAGTGAGGGTGTCAGTTTAAATCAGAGGTGAAATTGAATTCCGGAGGTGGTCAAAACTAAAAAGAAGCAACGTTTGGGGGGTGGGGGTGGTGGAAATGTCTCCAAATAAATGGTCAAGGGCTGAAGGAAGGGAGGGCTTAATGTACTATTAACTCGTTCAGTCCCCTTGGACTCAAAGGCACTGGTGGCATACATGTCAAATATATAGATTTTTCTACCAAAAGGAGTGAACCTCATATCCTGAGCGCCACTCTGACCCACAGGCACCTCACCGCACGGGGAGAAAGACAGACAGGGAAGCGTAGAAATGGCTTCTTGTCTCAATGGGACTGAAACAGGAAACCCACAGGGCCTGTCCAGAGACCCCAAAGGGCCACTCATTGTTGCCAAAGCTGCCGTCCCCGTTTGTGACAATGGGCATGGCAAGAGAGAGGTCAGGGGAAGGAGGAGGAGAGGAGAGACAAGATAAAGGGACAAGTACATTTTGACACGTTGCTGTGAAAGCAAATCCTTTATCTCCATGAACAACCCTGATGAACCTTCGAGAGCGTCACCAATCAAGCTTTATCAAGGCCTGTGTCAATGCCCAGAATGAAAGGCCTCCTTTAACAGCAAAATCCACCCTACTGAGACACCGAAGATTTCTAAGTCCACGGATTTCCCTCTCTAGAATATAAAGGTATATTAAAGGCAAATGGTGTATAGTAACACAAGGTCTGTTTCTATGTGTTGATGTTCAAGCCGCAAGAATGCTGATCTGCTACACATAGGTAGACCCTCCATGGGTTCACGAGCTCCGATGGAGATGGGAGCTGAATTGTATTGACACAGAAGTACCGTGGGCAGGGTGATAGTTCAGGGTTTTGATTTTCTAAAATTGGGAATGACATTTGGTCAAGTTCCAAATGAAACAAGAGACCATCTCCTCTTGATTTCTACAACATGCCTGAGAAAAATCAAGCATTATTAAAACTAGGCCAATGACACTTCGTGTTCACACATCAAAAGGGTATCGGTTCTCAGGTCATCAAAGCTATGTGTTTTGCCTGTGTGAATGCTGCCATTCTGCGCCATAAAGCAGCCTTCTGCACAGCAAAATGAAAGCCTTCCAGTCTTGGGTCATCCTCACAATGGCTCCGAAGTTGGAACCCGTCGTGGCGGCCACAGTGTCAGTCCATCTCCTTGAGAGCCTGCCTCTTTTTCTGGCTGCCCGTCTACGTTAGCAAACATGATCTCCTTCTCCAGGAGCTGGTCTCTCCTGACACGTCCGAAGTAGGAAAGGCACTAGCCAGTGGATGATTTGAAAGTCCAACAGTAGTTGAACAGGACAGGACTGAAGCATCCCTGGTCCCTCCCTAAATCCTGCCCCCTCCAACCCTGTCATGATTTTGATGTTTAAAAATCTCCCTACAATGTTTGCAAAATATCATGTTTAATCAGAGGTCCTCAAACTTTTCAATCAAAGGGGCCAATTCATTGTCCCTCAGACCGTTGGAGGGCCAGACTATAGTTAAAAAAAAAAAAAAAAGCAACTATGAAGAATTCACTGTGGCCTGGGATGAATTGGCTGCTAAGCAGGACAGCAGCGGTAGCCAAAAAAGACCCTGCAGGCCAGGTAAATGTCCTCGGTGGGCTGCATGTGACCCACGGGCTGTAGTTTGAGGACCCCCAGTATTTTAGATCAATGTTCTGGCTTCAGTTAGGTGGCATCACCCTCCTCCAGTCAAAGACCCGTCGCTCTCTCTTGGATTTAAGAAAAGGAAAATCGGAGCTTCAGAATAGCACTGGAGCCCGCCGAGCCTGAGCACCAGAAACGCTGAGGCTAACGCAGCAGAGTTGTAGGTTGGAGAAGTCCCAGATAAACCCATAGTTCCTCTCAGTTCAATAGAGTTAAGAATGTTCATCAAAGGATGTTTGGCAGACCCATAGGGGTGTCTATCTTCCCAGAGCACCAAACCAAGCCCAAACTCCAACCCATTGTCATCCCATGGATTCCAACTCACAGTGACCGGAAGGGACAGAGTTGTCCTGATAGGTTTATGAACCAGCAATTCATTACGGAGTAGAAAACCCTCTCTGCTGTACGTGTAACTTCTCGGCCCCTCCTGATCCCAGTGGGGTTTTAATTTTTTTTCTTCCCCTCTCCTATATTAATATACAAGCCACCAATTATTCCGTCAGATGCCCCCAGATAAATAAAATCATATTCTAATTGCTACAAAAAGGCGTACTACCGTGGCCTCCAATTGGTCACCTCGATAACCTTGATAGCACTTCTCAAGTGTTTGTTCCATGCCCGCTGGGAAGGGCTCAAACGTAGAAGGTTACTTTCCTTCTCCTTGGCCAATTAAAGGGTGAACAAAAATGACAGTGCCCTCCCAGTGAGATGACTCCACATACGGTAGTCACCACATGCGTTAGTCTGGGTAGAACTCGAGAAATAAATTCAGAAACATGGAAATAGATATAAGGGAAAGGTTTATATACAAGAGGAATGGAACATTGAGAAAGCATCCCAACCCAGTCCAGTCCAAGGTCACAAGTCCGATGTTAGCCCATATGTCCAACACCAGTCCATAACGTCCCCTTCTGACTCACGAAGTCATAGGCCAGTGGGTGCAGAGTCTTGCGTGTCTGGTGGCAGTAGAAACAACAAAAGCATCTCAGCACTGGCAGGGGTCTCTCTGTGGCTCCTCCAGCTTCAGAGGTCTGGTTTCATCAGAAGAAGGCCATGTGGCTTCTTCTTTGACTCCTCTAGTTCCTCGCACACTGCCATCTTGTCTTGTCAGTGCAACGTCTCCCAACAACTAGGGAGAAGGTCTCATCTCCACGAGGGAAATATCGCGAGACTTCCTAGCATTCTCAGAGAAAGCCATGCCTCCACAGAGGTTTCATTGGCTATCTCCAGATTGACAGGCTAAACTTCCAATCATGAAATTGACATCAAGTCCATGACCGCCACACCGCAACAATGGATTCAAACATAGCAAGAGCCGGAAGGAAGGCGCAGCACTAAGCAACATCTTGTTCTGGGGCACCTAAGGGTGCTAAGAATCAGAGCCAAATTGATGGCACCGAGCCACAACAATCATGGCACTCTCCTCCTAGACCCGATTCTCCCAGCTGCCAAGAAAGGCACATTTGTTCATGCTTCTGGTCTCTGTGAACACCCTGCCTGCTGAGCCCTCTTGCTCCTCACGACAAAGTCTGGTTGGAACGTCTTTCCTCCAGCACAGGTCAGGAGAGCGGAGCTGAAACAAGCCCTGTGGCACTGGGCTGCCCAGCCCCAAGCACTGAATGAGAATCACAAACCACATCAGCTCCACGCCAAACACAACGGTTCCCTGCAACCCCCGGCTTACTCCACTGGACTGGCTCATGGCATCTGACTCCAGACACCCCCCCACCCCCACAAAACACACACACACACACACGTATGAGTATTACCATAAACCATAAAGAAAATATACTTAGTCTGCCAGTCGTTACAGAAATAACCAAAATAGCAACCTCTGTCCTGTACCAGAGTAAAAAGCCTGATTTTCCTCTTATGGAGAAGTTAGTGGTTTTGAACGGCTGACTTTCCAATTAGGAGGGCCATGCCTAACTGCTGCCATCAGGGCAGTTTTAAATCCTACAGCGTAACTCCTCTAAGTACAGGATATTTTTGCAATTTTTACAAAGAAGGCAAGCTTAGCCCTTGCGAGGCCCTCACGCTGTTTGCTGGCGGACGTGAGCAGTTAACCGAGCGTGGGGGCTCGTGGTGACACGTTCGTTCCGGGGCCTCGTGTTTCCTCCCTCGGGGAGTCTTGATACCTTTCTCTTTGAATTTCGTCTTCCTCCCCAGCTGGTAGGTTCCTCTGCCGCACCCAGAGCTTTACAGCGTGACATTTACTCAGCGAGGGGGCCAAGGAAGCAAGCGTGGGGGGCGGGGGGTGGAAAGAGAGAAAGGAAAACCATCTAACCAAGGCCTCCTGCCTCCCGTCCCTGCCAGGCTCCCTCTCGAGACAGCAGTCGCCCGTTGTTTTCTCAGAATGGTGACGTCTTTCTTTGGCGGAGCCAGAAGGCTTGAACTTGCAAAGGAGAACCGTGGGAGAGGCGAGAGGCGACGCCAGCGAGCAAACCCCGGCTGGGACCAGCAGGATCTGGAACAAGCGTGCTGCCGTTCTGAGGGCCATGAAATACACGCCACATTCTGAACCTCCGCAGCTCTCCCTATACCTCGTGAGAGGATCTGAATCACAAGATTTTGTAACAAAGCTCCCCGGACAATAAAGAGCAAGGGAACGCCTAGACCAATAGGAAAGGAGAAGTTTCTGCTAGATGCATGTACAGAGGAGCCAGGGGACGAGAAAAGTGACCGAGAACACACAAACTGGCTGGAAAGAGGTTTGACAGCCTTTACCAAAGTCCAAAAAGCTATATAAAACTTTGACCTCAGATAGTTCGTTCTAGGAATTGCTTCTCAGGAAGTAGTTAAGAGAGCCTATAAATACTTAGTTTCAGGAATGCTTATCCTAATATTGTTCAGGGTGGCAGAAGAACAAATGGAACAGTGTACATTTTAGCAAGACGGAGAATGGGGTAGAAAGTTCTGCTCTGCCCAAATGGAATACGATGCAGTCATTGAAAATCATACTGGGTGGGTTACTTATTAAGAGCAATATGGATTACTTAAATCAGATTACCAAAATCCAAAACAAAATCACTCTCATTGAGTCTAGTCTGACTCATAGCACTTAGGTTACAAAGCCCAAGTAAAACTTCTTTGAGGTTTGCATTATAATTTGGTTGCTTGCAACTAAATCTTACAGAAAAGCTATGGGGACTTATAAGTAGAGTTATCAAGATTGCAGTATACAGTAGGCTTTGTTTAAGAAGAAAGAAAGAAAGAAATTAACAAGAAAATGATAAAGTTCATGTGGAAATGCAAAGGATCTAGAATGGCCAAAACAACTCTGACAAGGAAGAACAAGGGACTAATAATACCTGCCCTCAAGACTGATTATCAAACTTTAGTAATCAAGACGGTGTGCAGCTAAACACATAGATCTATGTAACAGAATGGAGAGTCCAAAAATAGACCCAGAAAGAAAAGATTGTTTCTTGTTCTAAAACTACTTTTTTAACAAAATCCTTTAAGAACAAAAACACACAAAAATTAGTTTGGCAGACTTTCATGTAAGCCATGTTGTCGGAAACTTCCCAGACAGTTGGTCCTGATCACTATAACTTCACAGTTATGGACAAAAATCAATAAGTATGGCTGGCTATTTTATTTCTCAAGCAACAACTTCAATAAAATATGCAGAAGTAGAAAACCACACCAGCTAAGGGGCTGCATGTTTGGAAGGAACAAAACTATTTTCCGTAGAATAATGAATTTCCAGCTAAGAGACACTGGATGATGTTAGTCAGATTGATTACCAATGGTAATTTTGATAAACAGTTTTCTGGACTATTACAGTTCACATATTTTATAACTTAGATCATTTTCCAAAATCTAAGGCATTGTGCAAAAGCCACCTGGGTGTGAGAGCTAACAACTGGTAGCAAACTGAGACAAGAAAGAACCAGAAGATCAAGCGTGATCTGAGTAGCACCGTAAGGCAGGACACTTTGGATATCCACTGCTTCATAAATCCCTGGAGGATTCCTTTCTGATTGGTTGGATAAAATGGGAAGTAGCAGAGCTCCATGGTTGATCACTGTCTCAGGTTGACATTCCAGCCCAACCACTTACTACGTGGCCACGTATATTTTATTTTTCTCATCTGCTCCATAAAAATTCCAACTGTTGGCTCTGGGTTGTTAGGATGATGAAAGGAGATTATACATGAAAGACACTACAATAAAAGTATCATACCGCTCATCATTTCCTTGATTTATTTTAGGATTTGGGAGTTCATTTGGAAGTGAAAATTGACATGATAAATCAGAATAATAAAATGTTAGTGTGGAAGGGGCCTTAGAGATCATGGGTCAATTCCCTGAAGGCCCAGAGGAAATCGGGGCAGATCCAGAGACTGCGCTTCTTCTTTAATGTTTGTTCCATTACACAGCACAGTTGCTTGACATTCCTCATCTGGATTCACTGGAAGTCCTTCATCAGCTCATAAGTCTCTACTGAGCAATGATTAGAATGTTTAAATAAGTACAAAATGGTCAGCAGAGCCACGCTCACCAGGGTGCTCCGTAAGTATTATCTGGTGATGGCAATTACATGACAATGTAGAGACAAGGAGAGAGACTAGTTCCAGAAGCTCCCTAGTGTGAAAATGAATCCCATTCGGTCCCGCCTGCTCTTCCTTCAGGCACACACACATTCTCTTTCTCTACTCTCATTCTCTTTGTTACACACACTCACAAAAGCTTCCGTGCACGTGCACGTATGTGCACACGCGCGCACACACACACACACACACACACACACAGGACTTGTTCGTCTTTGTCTTCTTTTCCTAGGTCCGTATGCATTTACGCAGCAAAACCAACTTGCTCTCAAAAGAATTCCAGAAATGTTACTGAACCCCCTCCTTGTAAGGTTGCCAATCCATGTGACTATAACAAAAACATTAAGCAAAATGATACTAAGTGTGTGAGCGGGAAAATTGGTGGTAGTGGGGTGGGGACAGCAAATTCTATCCATCTCTTATAGAAATCAGAAGAGAATGTTTATTATCAATCTACATATTCATATGAATGATGAAATACGACCTGGTATGCCTTCATCTTTACTTCCTTTAATGGGTCACAGACTGTCTTGATCTATTTTCTACAAGGCTTGATCACAGTGCCCTGAGTCTTCAGCAAACATGTCAGTCTTTCTGAATGTACGGTGACAATGAGAACTTGCTTAGATAAAGAACATCTAGATTCAGCTCAGCCACCCCTGGGGCACTTTGCCACAAGGACATGCTAGTTCAGATTTACAGATGCATTCTGCCTACTCGAAAATACTTGCTTAGCATATTGATGATAAGACAGTAGCAAAACCAAGTCCTTATCTACTCTTCTCATTTTGTAAACAGCTCAGGTCAAACACCTATCCTGCTTGGGTCGGAGACTCAGCAAATCCAAACCCAGTGTGTCATAGGGTCTAGGTAGGAAGTCCTTCTTTATCTTGTCCTGAGCGATGTCTTTACAGTCAGTGTGGCTTCATTATTGTTTTTAAAGCAAATTCCACTTAAATTAACACCACATATTGCCCCAAACATAAACACTCATCAGTTTCTGGCTCCTGATTATTCTGGGTCATCCACGCATCTGCTCTGCTCTCAACTACTTAGAAATGTTCTGAACATGACGATCATTCTACCAAACTCCCCTTTGTCCCAAACTTTGCCTCCTCTTCCCGCTGTTTTCTGAGTCATGGCAAACAAAGTGACAGGGAAGGGAGCAGGACCGCACTGTAGGGTGATGCTAATCAAAGCCTCGCAAGGCGGCCGGCACCGACAGCATCTTCACCCTTGCTGGGAATGTTCAACATTGCGATGAAAAGTGCAAATTGTAGTTCAAATATGTCTTCACTCTAAGTGCATTGGGTCATTTACCTTAACAATGTGAACGTGCTCTCATTATCATGTTCAACTTGATTAGTGTATGGCCTAACATTTAAAAGTGCACTTCAGATAAAAGAATGTATAAATGCATGATTGGTTCCTAATAAATTGAGCAACCCTTTAATGAACTATGAGCCATCTAGTGAAGAACCATTAGAGAGCAGTCACAGAAATGGCAAACTACGCAAAAAGTGTGTGTGTGTGTGTGTGTGTGTGTGTGTGTGTCTGTGTGTCGGGAACAACGTTGATCTTCCTCCATCTTCCAAGAGATGGGGATCACTAATTTTGTTGGAAAAATATCTAAAAGGATGCCGGGCAACCAGAAAAAAATGATTCACTGAGGAGTAGAGCATCAGCAAGCCCTGTCTTTTGACAACCGTTCACATGGCTTCTCTAGAACACCTGGACTGGAATGCTGGGAAGGATATATGGAGCTCCTCCCTGAAAAAACTTCTGTTGCTATTTCCATTGATGTTAACTGGAGCTGGCTTAAGAAGGGAGGTTTTCCCTAGTCATTGGAAACACTGTGTCCCACGCCTCCCTAGCCCCATCTTCCAATCATTGCTCTTCAACTTTCATTGGCTGAACATCAATTTTATCATGTTGGAATACAGAGATACTGACCAAAGAGCTTGTGCATCCAATTTCAAAGTCATACTTTCGTATCCTCTTTATTTATTCCTGATCAGAACCTACAATTTGCAGATGAATGCGGCAACATGTCTCTTGCTTTCTAAGACATGGCAACTAAACATAGGTGGATTGTAAGTGTGAGCTGGCAGCATTTATATGTTTCCTCCTTATTGGGTTCATTCATAAGAAACTAAAGTGATACAATGTACGGTGCAGATTCACAGCGACCAACATCTGCCTGGTGTTGAGCAAAGGCAAAAAGAGCCCCAACAAGCTTGAGTCAGAATTCCAAGTCCTGAAGAGTGGAACATTTGTTAAATGCTGCAATCAGGTGACAGGCCACATACCCGAGAAAATAAAGCATTCATTTGGAACAGGATAGCAGTGAACCTTGAGTGTGGCCTTGAAAAATGTGACGTTGACAAATATGAATTCAGAGAAGGGCAGAAGATGTTCTGAAGGGCCCTCATCTTTGAGGTCTTCTCCTGGGGAGCCTGGTTGAAATTACAAAAAATTCCACCCAAGAAAACACGGGGGGAGCACATAGGGCACTCAGCTTGAACCAAAATGCTGAAAGTTCGTGCCCACCCAGAGGGCCTTGGAAGAAAAGCCTGAAGTTCTCCTGCAGAAAAATCAGCCCTGGAAACCCCCTCTGGATCCCAGCGCACCACGGATACACATGGCGTCGCCACAAACCAGAATCAGCTCAATGGTGAATGATCAGTTCATTGGCTGCTGGGTGGGCAGGCTGGACCGTAAGGGCAGTGTGCCTGCAGGTGGAGACTCCAGGGGGATGCCATTCAGAATGGAAAGTCGCATGTGGATAATGAAGGTCAGAGAGTGGTAAGTAAGGAGTCCAAAGACGAGCATCCTCTGCGTCGGCGTCTCACCCCACGGGGTGGGCTTTGTTATCGTTGTTTGAAGGAGTTAGGGGCCATAGAATCCCGTGATCCGTATGAGGCATGACTGAACCAGACATGTCCCACTTCAACTTGGCTTCCCCCACCCTCTGCGCATGTGCACATGGATGGCATCTTGCCAAGGAGACCTGAGAACTGTTAGCCGATGGCCTGGCTCCATAATATGGAATTGAGACATCGTGAGGCTTGATTGTCATTCCCACGGAGGAGTGACACAGCGGCCGCAACAATGGGCTCAACGTAGCCACGACCGTGGGGGTGGAGCAGGGCCGCACAGCGATTTCTTCTGTTGGATATGGAGCCTCTGTGAGCGGGAGCCAATCGGATGGCACCAAGGAGCCATAGCAGCGACCACTATACATTTTCTACCCGCCGCGCCTCCCCCCCAACAAAATGTCCTTATAGCCAACAGCCAAGACAATGAGTCCCTGAGTTCAGCTCTTTGTGCAGTCGAAGTAAAATCGTGTTGACCACCCAACGCAAAAAATGGACCACTAGCAATTTTGCTTTAAGGGAGTCCTAGTGGCCATGTCAGAACCCCTCACTGGGAGATTGGCTGTTCAAACCCACCAGTTGGTCTGTCAGAGAACAAGGAGGCTATTTACTCCTTTACAGATTTATAATCTCAGAAGCCTTTTCTAAAGTCATTATGATAGGGAATTGACTCAAAGGCAGTGAGTTTGTTTTTTAACGTGTGCTTTCAAAGGCTCGCACCTCAATTTGTATGTTTGCTTCTTATTAAATCCTGTAATTATAAATAAACGAAAATATGTCAAAAATTTAATGATCAGAAAACAGACATCACAACATATTGCTATTTTTTTTAAAAAATTCAGCTCAGTCTTTTATCTCCAACATAATAATATATTGTATTATTTGCTCTTACAAATTCTTCAATGATTCCAAGACAATTAAGCTGCTGAGCCATCTACTTCCGAACATTTTAAGGATCATGAATCAAGCCTTCCTCGAAGCACTGCTGTTTGCTGAGAGTTATTTCCTCTCTGTAGGGATGAAGATGCGCATTCTGCTGTGCAGTTTGTGATCATTAAAGCTAGCAATGTGCATAGTGCAATTTAAATATTGGGAAATGGCCATTGCATTTATGTCTTTTATGGAATTATGTGTGCCTATATGAGTAAAGCACATCTTTGCTGAATGTGGAAATTTAATAAAATTGTCTCACTTCTCCAGAAACATTTGTATTTCAGTTATCAAGATAGTTTCTCGAATGCCTCCCTGCATTCTTCGTTGTTTAAGAAGGAAAAAATTATTTGAAAGAACTTCATGTGTAAGGAAACGAAAGAACTTCATGTGCATCCTTCCTTTCATGTAAGATTCAAGCGTGTCAACAATAATATAACATGTGCTTATGTGAAACAATCTCTGATGCTCAATGATGCTTCCAATGAACTTCCATGTTGTCATTGACTTGCTTCTTTCTAATGCTTCTGCAATGGTGAGCTGCAGCATTTGTTTTGTAGTGTTTTCAATTTTTTTCTTAAATGATGTGCATACTCTGTTCATGATCTGTATGTTGGCCAGCTTGACTTGTCTGGTAGAAATGTGGCAATATTTTATTCCACACAGCAAATATTAAACATACCCTCTAGTGTTTGCACTTTGTTGGCAATGCCATCAACTTCTTTTAGTGTCTCCTTTTTGTGTTCCGGTGGACCATGGCACTGTCAATGACTGGAATGACTCAAATCTAATCAAACTGTTTCATGTTTATCTATCCTAGCCAAGCTGTTAGGCCCCATTGAGTTGATTCTGACTCAGAGTGACCCTATAAACAGCAGAACAAAACACCACCTGTTCTGTGAGGTACATAATTCAGATGGTTGATTCTCCTCTCGTCTTCTTTATTCAGGGTTCAACTTTCACATGTATATCAGCTGACTGAAAATATCATACCAGCAACATTATATGGGGCAGGAAGAAAAAGAGAAACGAAGAAGAAGAAATATGTGTATATATGTAAATAGATCCATATATGGGTACTTGTCTATCTATGTGTTTATATGCAAATGCAACAAGGAAACAGATGGACTGTGGGCTTATACTTAAATCTTATCTCAGTACAAGAATGGTTTTTTCCAATAATGTAGCAATGTATAATACTCACCTGACCTTCCTGACACAATTGCTGAAGACAAAATGGGTGCAGAAGCAAATGTGGTGAAGAAAGCTTCACAGTGTCCGGCTATTAAAATATATAGTGCCTGGAGGTCTTAAAGGCTTATCATCAAATAAACAGCCATCTAGCAGGAAAACAACAAAGCCCACATGGAAAAAGTATTGAGCTTATGTGATCATGAGGTGTTGACAGGAAGAGGTATCAGGAGTTCAAAAACAAGCAACCAAATTGATGTGAAAGGGCATGGAGGTAGTGGTGACCCAAAATTCACCTGTAAGATAATTGGATAGTCCCTCTCAGAAGGGCTATAGAGAAGGGATGATAAATCCAGGGTGCTGTATAGCACTAATGAACCACAGAATTATCCTCTAGTTCTTTAATATTCCCTCCCCTTATTTTTATGGGTTTTATTTGTTTCTCCTCATTCATCATGTTAGATTTGTGTGTGCTCATTTGTGTATTTAAGGTCATTTGGTACATGAAAACCAAGACAGATAACCCTTCAGAAACACTAACAGGAGTAATGGTTCCCTGAGAGTACAGGAAGAGAGGGGGTGGGAGAATTGGGTAATAGGGAGCTGATAGCATGGATGACTCTATAACCCCACTTGGTGGACTTGAACAACAGAATTGCATGTGAATGGGTAGATGAATGTATTGAGTAAGATATGGGGGGGGGACTATTATAGGGAAATAAATAGGTATTCCTGGGGTGGAGGGAGGGGATAAAAGGAAATTGATAAGGGCTGAGCCCTGGTGGCATAAGTGGTTGAGTGCGGGACTGCGGCCCTCGGGCTTGGTGGTTCAAATCCAGTGGTGGCTCTCAGGAGCAGTGCTGGGTAGCTCCCAAGACCACCAGAGGGGAGTGATGCCCTCCCAAAAAAAGGAGAAAAAAGGAAGTTGATATTAAGGCGTTTAAGAAGAAAGAAAATGCTTTGAAATTGAGTGTGGTAGCAATTGTACAATACCATTTGATATGATTGAACGATGGAATGTCATGCTATCTGTAAGCGCTCACAATAAAATTACTTTTTTTTTAAAAAAAAAGAAAAGATCACACCAGGCATACATTTGTCCTCAAGGTGACATGCTTGCTCTGCAGTCCTTTCCAGAGGTCTAGTGTGATGCATAAGCCTGCATAAGGTCGCAGTGAGTCAGAACTGACTCCACACCTAGCAGCAACTCTGATATGACTGACCAACATGGAAGCAGTTGATTCGGGTCGAATTGCCCAGTCAGTCTTAAGTCCATCCATCACAAATGGAGAACTAACCGATCCAAGTTTGAATAGTTTGCAGACAAAACAATTTACAGCGCCGATGGGTGAAGAATACAGTAACCACTTCCTCTTACAATTTTCTCCAGCAGACCTTGCGCTCTAGAATGTTTACCCCGGCTCCCGAGTCTTGCTTCCTCACAATCCAGGAGTTCTTTACATGAATCTTCAAATGGTTCACTGTGATTTTGATGCTTGGCCCTCTTTTGATTCAGTAATTTACATCATTAGAGACCAATGATTCCACAAAATATGATGTGTTTTTTTCCTATAATTTATAGAGTCTGCAAATATGACAGATTATAAAATAGTTTTACTTGCTCTATGATTATTATTTTACTGCACAAAGGAATAGATGTAGAATTGGTTGTAAATTCTGTTATTTTCACGTGGCTATCAGTCATTTCCAGGAGCCCTGGTGGCATCTCGTGACTGCATTTGACCACTCTCTGCAAGGTCTGCCGTTCGAAACCACCATCCCCTGTGTGGGAGCGAGGTGGGACTTACAGTGTCAGACGCTCACAGGGACCATTGGATTCTGCCCAAGAGAGTTGCTCTGTCTGAGAGTCAATTCAGTGGCAGTGGGATTTTTGTTTTGTTTTTTCTCCTAGTAATTTCAGCACGAGTGGTTCTAGTATGGTGATGTGCACCCATTAAAGTGCAACAGAGGAAGTTTCTCCAAATTTCTCACATTTTAAAAAAGGAAGTTATTTCTGAAGTCCTGAGGGATTCCCAAACCATTTTATCATTGTCATCCATGAACTTTCGTCTTTTTCACTCCACTTGGTGGCTGGGGTTTCGTTTTCCCTGCATAGAAGAGTGTGCTGTTCAGAAACTGGGAGTTCCCCGGCAGCGGATGCCTATAACATGAAAGGGAATTTCTGAAGCAAGTAAAAGGTATGAAGTAAAATTTACCTCCGAATGTGGACATTGATCTCTATTTGGAAACTGCTAAATTAAAGCATCGATCTGAAGCATGCCACCTGGTTCTCAGGGTCCGTGATGGGCTCATACTTAGAGGATAGGGAGAAGTCGTTTCATTGTTGGAAGGCCCTTTGCAGAGCCTGACAGGAGTATTTCATCTTGAAATAAATACTCCCAAATGAGCGTACTCGGGTTATGTGCTTTGCTGCCACGTCTTCACTGTCCTTTGGATTACTGCTCATCGGATACCCAAGGAGGGCCTGGAGCCACCCCAAAGAGCACGAGGCACACACGGGACCATGCTGAAGCAGAAGACGCACCTCGGTTCACTTTACATGGTGCCAGATCAATCATGAGCCACGTGATGGCCGATAAACGTCGACGAGGAGAGAGCACTGCACACGAGGCTATGCCTGAGAGGCTGAAAAGAATAGGTAAAATTGTTATTGTCTACACATTTGATGAGATGGGATCGATTCCAGTGAGTGCTCCGCTAGCTGCTTTCCACATTGGCACTTGTTTTGCCAGGTGTTCTTCCTGCTTGCATCGAGGAGGAGTCTACTTTGGGGACTGATGCTCCTGTTGGGGCGATGAACGAAGCCTGGGTTTGACCTGCTCATTGGCAAATATGGCCTTCCTGCTCCCACACTGTCCTCTGACAGTGAAACACGGACACTCCTTCATGGAGAACCAGGGGCTATGCTGTCTTCTCTGAACCTGGATGAAATACTGTAGCTGCCACAACTCATGAAATGCATCAGAAGTGAAGCTGCAGGCTTCTAGGGCTAGGTGATAGACAGCAATAGGTCTCTCTCTCTCTCTCTCTCTCTCACACACACACACACACACACACACACACACACACACACTTGTGTCTTCAGACCCCCTGAGCCAACATATAAGAATGCTAGAAGGATCCCATGGAAAAATCAGAGAGAGGGTAGCCCAGAGAGCCCCAGCCTCTTGAGCCCATCACAGATGTTTGAATCTCCTAACTGAGACCCCACATCATGAAGCAGAGACAGAACAGCCCCCCCTGTGCCCTATCCTGATCCACAGACATGCATAAGCATGTGTTAAAGTTGTTTTGTACTACTAAATTTCACAGTGGTTTATTCAAAAGCCAGAGTACCTGTAACAGGCATCTCTCGATTCTAAATCCACTCAGCCCACCTTGCCCTCTAGGAGCCTGCTATGCAAGGGTTTGCAAACCTCTTCGGTAAATGCCCCCTACTCTGCCACTGTCTTGTGAAAACAGACATACATGTATAATCACTGAATGAGTGGGTTGGGTTGGGCTCCAATAAAACTTAGAAAAAAAAAGAAAAAAGAAGCACCGGGCTGAATTTGGTCTGCTGCAGTTTGAGCTCCCTTATCTGTAATCATCGTATGATCATAATAGTACAAGGTTTACCATGCCGGCTGCACTAGGAAGACAGACATGGTACAGAGGTGCATGCTCAGGGCTGTGTCGCATAAGCCGGAATGAACCACAGATCTGGAATGACACGCTTTCACTCCTGGCATCCCCACCCAGCGAACATCCCCCTCCCCAACCATTTCCACCAACAGAACCTTCCTCCCTCCTCCCTCCTCTGGTCCTTTCTTCTTGATTGCCCCATCTCGGCTGTGCTCAACACTGGTAATCCTGAGGGCTTTCCTAGCGCCTCGAAGCAGAGCTGATTTGTAAAACCCAGTTCCCTGTGACTAAGTGTTCAGCATTCATTTCAGAAACCAAAAGGGTGCTTCCTCGTCCATGATGCCTGGAGCTCAAGCCTGGGTAAGAATACAACTCCTGGTCTAATCCCTGTTCCTTGAAACACCATCCACTGTGAGCAGCGGAAAGTGGCAAGTCCACGGGGGAGTACAACGGGGGCTGACTTCTGTTCCTGCCTCTGGAGAGCGCGGGGGGCTGGGGCTACTTGATAGCTTCAAGTGCTGCTTTTGCAATGATGGCTCAGTCAGCAGTGCTGAGTTCACAAGTTCACATCACAGAATTCAGCACGAGAGAGGCCTTAATGAGAGACAGGAGGACCATAGGCTAGGCAGAAACCTCGCCTCTCCTTCCTCCTGGTTTTGCAGGATTCTCTAATAAGGGGATCGCTGGGAGAAAAAGGAAAGAAACTCCTAAGTGTAACAGCAGGCGTTCCTCAGCAATCTTGCAAGCAGCTTCCCAAGAAGGCCTCCAGCCATTCTGCAGAGACAGCCAAGGCTAACGAGAGAGACCACTTCTCTCTGCCTGACCTTCGGAACAGCCCTCCTGGGCTGCCTTCTCAGGGGCCTGTGCTTGCCCCACCCCCTCCCGCCCAAATCAACTGCCCTCTCTGAAAAAAGCAGGCCAAGCAGAAAGGACTTCATGGTGGCTGTTTCTCACCTGACCGAGCTGTTGGTTTTTTTTAGAGACACAGGTTTGCCTCATCGAAGGGGGTCACTGAAATGTAGGTAGTCCAGAGGGCTGAGCGAATGACCCTGCCATTTTATTCCGAAGATAAATCGCATGAGAAAGGAAGTAGGAAGAAAGTGTCTATTTTAGCCGTCTGAAAAAACAAGCTCAGAGTGGTTAGAGGGAAGGTATGTCACCCTTAGAAGGTCGCCAGATACCAGGCTGCCCTAAAGAGTTCCTTGCTCAGTGCTGTAGCAGGTCCGGCCTTTGGCGGAAACTCAAACAACACAAGGAGGACTGGTGGGTGCGCTTTGAACGAAGATCTTTTCTTCTACACTGTCTTCCCACATCACGACAACTTTATCAGGAAGCGGCCAGCCATC
>PVJH01038657.1:0-17009 GCA_004026705.1 Nesogale talazaci | reverse complement strand
CACTGCTGGAATTGAACCTCCGTCCCAGTGGGCCGCAGTCCCGCGCACAACCACTACGCCACCGGGGTTCAGCCCTACTTGGGATTTTTTACAGCCCTTAAAATATTTAATGTGGGGCTGAGCCCCAGTGGCTTAAGTGGTTGAGTGTGGAACTGCAGCCCACGGACTTGGTGGTTCAAATTCAGCAGTGGCTGCGTAGCGCCCATGACCACCAGAGGCAGTGATGCCCACCAAAAAAAAATGTGGAAAAAAATTCGTTGTGTGCGGGACTGTGGCTCACAGGGTTGACGGTTCAAATCCAGCAGCAGCTCTCCAGGAGCAAGGTTGGGCTTCTTACTCCCACCAGGGCAGTGAAGACACACACACACACACAATTCAATGCATCATTTGTTTTTGTTTGTGCATCACTGCCTTCTGGTGGTTCTGGGAGCCACCCAGCCTTGCTGCTGCTGTATTTGAACCGCCATGCCAGTGGGCCGCGGTCCCGCACTCAACCACTACACCACTGGGGCCCAGCCTCTCAGTGCATCATTTGTATCAAGCATATTTGTACACTTGTTGCTATGTTAATTTCTAAATATTTTCTGCTTGAGCCCCTGGTATAAGCTTCTCTTCCCCCCTCCTTAATCTTTTTTTAAATTCATTTTATTGGGGGCTCATCCATAGTTTTTCACAATACATAAATACATAGATTGTGCTACGCATCTTTGCATGCTTGCTGCTGTCATTCTCCAAACATCCACATTTCCACTTGAGCCCCTGACATCAGCCTCCTATCTCTCCTCCATCCTTGCTCCCTACTCCCCCACCAACCCTCAATACTTTATAAGTTATTGTCATATCTTACACTGCTGTCTCACTTGGCCCTTTTCACCAAGGTCTGTTCTGGTAGGAGATTTTGTAGGTGCCTGCAGTTAACTTCCCCTCAAAAAGATTTTTTTGTGGGCATCATTGCCCCTTGTTGGGGGTAGGAGGCCTAGCCTTGCTCCTGGAGAGCAGCTGCTAGATTTGAGCTGCCAAGCCAGTGGGCTGCTCAACCACTATGCCACTGGGACTCAGCCCAGTTTTTTTGTTTGTTTTAATGCTAGTCCAGCTCTCCAGCAATCTGAGGAAAGTTTAAGGACCCCTGAAACCTGGGCTTCAGGCAAGACCTTACCAAAGAAGAATGCAAACCCACCCTGGGGCTCCCAGTTAACTGCCTCTCCCCCTCAGCAGTATGGGGAGTGCCCTGCTTTGGGCCTCCCAGCCCCAAGTTCAGGTTCACCTCCCCACTGGGCCCCAGCCATCAGCTTCCACACTTCACCCATCCTTCTTGAGGTTGTCCTATCTACTTGCAATGGGCTGTCTTTCCACTCCAGCTTCCTAGAAAAGACCAGCTTCTCTCCAGATGCTCTATCAAAATTGAGCTGGCGTGTTTATGCAGTGGGTAGGCACCTAGCTCTTCCCTGGATACATAGCCCTCCAAGGAAACCCACCTCTGGTTCTGAGGAAGACAGAGGAGGCCTGATGCTCCTGCAAAGGTTTACAGCCCCAGAATCACACAGGGTTCCTTCTCTGTCTCATGGGAGTCATCACTCACAGGGTCACCTGCAAATCTCCAAACTTGCTGCCATCAACAAGTCCAGTTGGATTTGTAGTGACCCTCTAGGACTCCTGGGGGCGTTTTGTGACTGGCTGGCGGTAGGACTAGAAAGCCTCATCTTCCCCCCAGGGAACGGCTGGCGGATTCGAATGTCGGACCTTGCAGTCCCCAAGAGTCGGAATCAACTCAACCACCGTGAGTTTGTCACGTTTGCTCCTTGATGGCCTGGGGAAGGAGGTCTGGTGGTGAAGCACTCCTGGGGGAGCTGAGCAGTCTGTGGTGGGGAGACACTACCTCTTGGGGAGACAGGAGGCTGACTTCTGTTCACATTCCGCCTGGAAAACGTGGGTCTTTCCAGTCTACGCGTTTGAACTGTGGGGTGACCATCATAGGTGCATGTAAACTGTGGGGCTGGTGAAGAATGTTCAAACACAAATCTGCATCAGGAAGCAGTACAATCAGAAGGCCTTTCAGAGGCAGACAGGGTGAGACTGATTTTGGACATGTCACGGGGAGAGACCAGTCCTTGGAGCAGAACCTCACGTTTGCTCCCAGTCCGTGGCTGAGCCTCACAACCCACCGGATGGCACTTGGCAGCCCGTGGGGTCTGTGTTGGAAGAGTTGGGGTCTCCCCCTTCCACACGCCCTCTGCCTCCCCGAGGGGAGCCACAAGCCTTCTCTCACCACAGGACTCGGAGCTTGCAGGCCGGTTGGCTTAGTCTGTGGCACAGCCGCTGGACGCCGGCATCCCTCAAGGCATTGTTGGTCAAGTAGAGCTCGGTGAGTGTCTCGTTGACCGCCAGGGAGGAAGACAGGTCTTCTCCGGCTTGCGCTGTGAGCCCGCAGCTGTCCACCCTGTGGAAGGTGAGGGGCGGGTGAAGCAGCAGCAGCAGCTGGCTGGGGGAAACCTCCTCAAGGAGAATCAGCCCCCAACTTGGTCTTAAGAGCCCAGGTGGCAGAGGGGATTGCTCACCGGGAGGTCAGCGGTTCAAAACCACCAGCTCCAAAGGAGGAAGACAAGGCTGTCTGTTCCTACAATGATCTCTGGTCTCAGAGACCCACAGCGAGTGTGTGTGGAGAGAGAGAGAGAGAGAGAGAGAGAGAGAGAGAGAGAGAGTGTGTGTGTGTGTGTGTGTGTGTGTGTGTGTGTGTGTGTCTCCAACCCTACTGTAGTCACTTTGAGTTGGATGGCACTGAGTCGGAACAGACGTGAAGGTAGTGTCTTTGGTTTGGCTTTGGGGAGACCAGAGCTCAGACTCCAGGTGCCCAATGTGAGGGAAGGCACTTGCTCTCCTGCTCACTGGGAAGCTCTTTGTCTCTTTGGAGATGATGCTGTTGGGTGTACTTCCCGTGGGTTATCCCCTCTCTCCCCTTATTTCTTCTCCCTTGTTTTCTTGCCCCTTGAATCGACGGCTTTTATATCTCCGCAGGAACCCTGGTGGTTTAGTGCTTAGGAGTCAGCTGTGAACTGAAAAGTCAGAGGTTGGAAGCCACCAGGTGCCCCTAGGGAGAGAGGTGAGGCTATCTACTCCCATAAAAGGTGCCATCCTAGGACACTCACAGGGGCGGTTCTACCCTTTCCTGTAGGGTCCCTATGTCTTGTCAGCAGCTGGATGTCAATGATACTTCATTTGTCATACCTCAGAACAGATGACTTGATCAGAGAAGCAGTATGAGACGACTCTGATACAGGGACACATATGGAGAAAAATTGAAGACAAAGACTTGAGAGAAAGAGATTTTCTTACCAAAGGGAACAGACTTTGGAGACTCCCAAGGTCAGGAGGACAAGGGAGGGAAGAGAAGCAAGAGGACATCCTTGTGACAGGTGTTTTCCCAGCATGAAACGCAAGATAGCAGTACCCACGAGGGAGAAGGGAAAGCAAGAGTCACTAGATGGCTCATGTGAATGGGGGATTTGCTTCCAAGTCCCCACTGCTGAACACAAAGGTGATGATCCCCCAACGAGCTAATTTAGCATTAACATTTGGGAAAACACAACACAGATGGCCTCAGACACACACCCTGCCCTGAGACTTTTTCTTTCCAAAGGAACCCGGCTGGCATCCTGTCCATCCCTTCAGAGGTGACTGGGCAGAGCACCCCCCCCCCCCACTGGACAGGGTGGCTGAGTGACCACGAGGGGATCTTCTGTGGACCAGGCTGCTGGGCTCCAGTCACAAGCTGCTTTGGCAGCTGCTCAGCCCGCTCTCCCCTGTGCCACCTGCGTCCTTTCCATAGGTGAAAGCTGCCGCCTCGCTGTGAATCTGCCCAAGTCAGGGTGGTGGAGGCACCAGAGAGATCTTAGGTGGGTGAGGGCATGTGAGAGCCGTGACGGAAGAAACATTTAAGGGACAGGATGTTTGTGTTCTCACAGAGAATGACTTGGCTGGTGATTGTTTACAGTATTTCTTCTCTTTCCTTCTCTCTCTCTCTCCTCCCTCTGTTCTCCTCTATCTCCTCTTCCATCCTCCCTCCTCCCTTCTATCCCATCAGTCCTTCTCTGCCTGCTTGCCCTTCCCTTCTCTGGCTCCCCTCTTCTCCCTCTCCCTGCTTCCCTCTCACCCCTACCCACCCCCCTCTTCCTCTTGCCTTCTGTCTTCCAGGAATCCCCATGGGTAACCACTCAGCTGATCAAGAAGGGGCAAAGAGGAAGGATGAGAGAACAGCAAAGTCCTCAGTTCAAAATTGCTGTGACCTTGAGGCAGCTGCAGTCAGCCCCACCAAGCCACCAGCCTAGAGACAGTTATAACCGGTACACTCTGGGAAGCCTCCCCCTAACTGAAAACGACCCGGTTCAAGAAACAAAATAAGTTAGACATTGATGTCTACCACGAGGGCCGTCAGAAGAGAGGTCTGGTCATCAACTTCTGAGAAATAATAAGCCACGGGGAAATCTTAGGGAGTCCAGGTCTCCTCTGACCCACAGGAGGACACCCCAGGTTAGGAATAGCCTTCCGGGTGGTAGATCTGCTTCTGCCGCCCAGTGTGATGAGAGTGCCAACCAGGCCGATAAAAATGTGTGAGGTTAATTAAAGGGGGGGGGTGGGGATAGTGTTCGGGTTTCTGCTTTCTGATGGTCAGACCAGAGTGCACTTGCCTTACCCAGTGTGGCAGTCATGTACTTATGTTAATTTCATGATTGGGATGTAGGGCTGGAGTCTGGCCTGTTAATCTGGAGATAGCCATTGAGTCGCCAATGAGGCCTCCTTGTGGGCATGGCTTTCTCCTGAGACTTCTGGGGGAAATCTCGTGATATTTCCCTCGTGAAGATGAGAAGCTAACTCCTCAGTTGTTGGGAGTTAAGTCTCCGAGATATCAAACTACGGAGGAGACAAGATGGCAGCGTCTGAGGAGCCCGAGAAGCCACACAGCTTTGCCCCGAAGGAGCCAGACCTCTGAAGCTAGAGAAGCTACATGGAGACCCCTGCCAGCACTGAGTTGCTTCTGCCACCGCTGGATGCTACTGATGGACCCTGAGCCCTGGAAATAAGGAGACCCCTGTCAGCGCCAGGACTCTGCACCCACTGGATTGTGACATCATGAGTCAGAGGGAGACATTATAATCAGGCATATGGGCTAATATTGGACTTAGGACTTTGAACTGGACTGGGCTGGGATGCTTTCTCAGTGTTTCATTCCTTTTGTATATAAACCATTCCCTTATATCCATATGCGAGTCTAATTACTTGTTTCTCTAGTTTAGCTGGAGTAACACAGCCAGTTTCCTGCATCAGCTGGCAAGACTCCCTTCCTGCACAACATCCCTGAGGAGAAGTTACATGGACCTACCTGGATGTGACCCAGGGTGCTGGAGCAGCTGTGTGGAGACCCCTGCCAGCGCTGAGATGCTGACACGCTCACTGATTCAGCTTTCCTCCTGCAGTCCGCATCATTGTGCGTGTTTTGTGAGATTGAAGAAGGCTTTCTAGATCAGTGTCAGACGTAGGGGCTAATGTCGGGGCTTAGGGGTTTGGACAGCACTGGGTTGAGATGTTTTCTGAATGTACACTCGTCCTTTCTATAAAACTCTCTCTTAGACATAGGAGTGTCTGTGGATTTGTTTCTCTCATGCATCCAGACTCACACAGAGGGAGAGCCCAGAAATAGAAAAGAAGGGCATGGCAGCCACCCCACCTCAGTGCCACCCCCCCCTTGCTCCCCAGGTCCTCACCACAGTTTCTGGAGCCGGCAGACAGGATGGCACAGCCCCTCACAGAGCAGCTTCATCCCCGCATCTCCCAGGTCGTTGAAACTCAGGTCCAGCTCCCACAGGTGGCGGTTGGCCTGGAGCACAGCAGAGAGGCCCTCGCAGGCTGCAGAGCTGAGCCGGCAGATGCCCACCCTGGAAAGAGAGGACCCCCCGAGAGAGCAGAGTTGCAGCCTTGCTTTGTACCGACACCTCCCGGGAGCATTTATGTTCCGGTGGCTGTGCGGAGGGGCGTTGAGAGACGGGAAGGGCAAGTGGCCGGGGGCCAGTGAACAGAAGGTCTACAGAAACAGAGGGCACCCGGCCAAACTCACTGCCCCGAAGCCGATTCCGACTCCTACCTCCCTGGAGGATGGGAGAATTGTCCCTGTATCTTTCTGAGGCTGGGAACCTTTAGGGAAGCAGAAAACCTCATCTTTCTTCCATGCAACAGTTGGTATTTTCCAACAGCTGACCTTGCATCCTAACTCATAACCACTCTGCCTTGGGTGGGACACTGGGATCCCAAGGGACAGGTGAGGCGGAGTGTCTGAAAAGCTTGTGAGGGGTCAGGTGTCAGGCATCAAAGACCCAGAACAACAACAAAAATCATACTGATGTGAATGAGAGGGAGCATGGAGTGGAGACTCAGCCCGTCTGGACAATGGGGACATCACCTCACAGAAGGCTCACAGGAGAAGATGAGCCAGCCAGGATGCAGGGTTGCGTTGATGAAACATACAACTCTCTTCAAGTTCTCTTTTTTTTTTTGAGGGGGGGGCATCACTGCCCCTGGCTTTCCTCTAGTTCTTTAATGCTTCCTACCCTCCACTGTAATGACCCCAGTTCTACCTTACAAATCTGGCTAGACCAAAGGATATACATTGGTACGGGTCAGAGCTGGAAGCACAGGGAGTGTAGGACAGATAAACTCCTCAGGACCAATATTGAGAATAGCGATACCAGGAGGGTCAGGGGAGAACGGGGGAACTGATCACAATGTTCTACCTATGACCCCCTCCCAGGGGGACGAACAACAGTACAATGGGTGAAGGAAGACAGTGGTCGGTATAAGACATGAAAATGATAATTTACAAATCGAAGGTTCATGAGGGAGGGAGGGTGGATGAGGGAAAAATGAGCTGATACCAAAGACTCAAGGAGAAAGGTTTTGAAAAGGATGATGGCAACCTATGTACAAAGGTGCTTGACATGGATGGATTGTGATAAGAACTGCAAGAGCTCCCAATAAAATGATTTAAAAAACCCAAAACTTGTGAGCATTCATTAAGTGGCTGCTGTTGCTCTCTCCTTGTCCTGACCAAAGATGAGTGAAGACGACCAACAACGTGTGGAAATAGCTGGAAGGATGAATGGTGAATGGACTGCATGAACACTGTCTCCACTACAGCCCAGAAGAACAAGATAGTGCCCCCCACCTCCCCTGTCCCCAGACTGCTGGTCAAGGTTCTGAAAGGGATCGTGACCAGACGTCCTGGATAGAGCTGGAGAAACAAGCAAAATGGAACTGGAAATCCTAAATTACCGGTCCGAGAGTGATTCGTGGAAGTCCAGAGACTCTGACTTCAGACCTTTCCAGCCTGAAAGGGAGCTCACCTTCCGGGAGTGGGAGGAGGGGGGGGAGAGCTCAACCTTTAGTCACATAACAGATTTGTGGTGACAACACCAGGGAGGTTTGCATTCCTGAGACCCACTGGCAGCCATAAGAGATGGAAAGGGAAGCATCCACCCGGGAGGATTCTCGGGAGATAATTAAAGAAGAGACAGGGGAGAAGGACCAAGGGATACACGAAACAGGGAGGACGTGGGGGGAGGGCATTCACCTTGAGGGGCAAGCATTCGATGTCATGAGCTAAAAAGTGTACGGGCTGTTGGACAGAGCCAATTTTCTCTGTAAGCTTTGGCCCAAATGATGAAGGAAGGTTTCGCGTTCTATGTGGAGGGCATCTGAGGGCCCTGATGGTAGAAGTCTCAATGGGGAGACACAGAGTGAGTGAACTTTGAAACCTCATGCCAGGACAGAGTGAAATCAGGTTGGTCACAGAAGCAGAGGTGGTTGTCTCGTCTGACTTTCTCGAGCGAAGCAAAGTTCATGAAGGGAACATTAGAAAGTTCCTTAGAGGAAAGAAGAGTAAAGGATGTTCTGGGGGAAGACATACTTATTAAAGTTTGTTAGAAGAGAGAAATCCCGTGGCCATCTGAAGCAAAGGCCATGGAATAGCACATTCAAGATCTCTGTCTGCAGAGACACCAGACGTGAGACAAGGGGACCATGAGACAGCGCGGAGGAGCTGAGCTCAGACTAGGAGACTGGGAGGCTCAAAAGCAGGCTGGTTTCCTGAGCGAGGCTGAGGCCTGAAGAGACGCCTGGCTGCAGGCTAAGGAGAGAGACTGAGTCAGTGACTCAAAGGATTTTAGCTTAGCAATCCTGGTTTAAGGTAACCTGCTAACTCCCAGGCGTCACGCTTGGGGCTTTGAACTGCAAGGCCAGGGATTCGAAAACCCCATGAGATAAAGAGAAGCTTCCTACTGTTAATAAAAGATTTATAATCTTGGAAGCCCACAGAAGCAAGCTCCACCCTGTCCTATAGGGTCACGACGAGTTTGAGTCACCTGGATGGAGTTAATTGCCCTTAAAAAAGCCCCCTTAATCCTTTAAAAACACCTTGTTGTTTTTAAATCATTTCACTGGGGCTCGTACAACTCATATCACCATCCATCCATCCATCTATGGTGTCAAGCACATTTGTACATTTGATGCCATCATCATTCTCAAAACATTGGTTTCCTACTGGAACCCTTCCTATCAGCTCCTCATGACCCTGTGGTCAGCAGGTCAACGTGTAGCCCAGTAGGCCACCAGGGTCCCTGTGATAGAATCATGCACATCGTCTGAAGAGGATGATGAAACAACGAAGCAACTCCTGACATGCATGGACCTTGACTAGTGAAGTGAGCCAATCCCAAGAGGGCAGATGCTACGTGAGGCCACTGTTAAAATAAGATAGAGGAAAACAAAGAGAAAGGTTTTCAGACCAAAGCAAGTCAACTTTGATAGTCACCAGGAGTTGGGAGGGGGAGTGCTGCTTCATCACTGTCATGTCTTTACTGTGATGAACTGGGCAACCCCTGTGAAAGAGTCCTTTGATCCCCAAAGGGGTCTCGACCCACAGGTTGAGAACCGCTGATCTAAAGGGTCCAGCAGGAACACTAGATGGCAGCCATAGCCAGGCCGCTAACCCTTCTCCATCCCCACAGAGCATAATGGGGCACCTGGCCTTCTCAATACTTCTCACAGATGCCTTCCCTCCACGCCTTTGACCACTCTGCTGGTGCCACAGCCAATGGGGGCCGTGCGGGCACCTTGCAGACACGATGATTTATGTCTGTCCCCAAAGTTTATTAACGCGGGATTCCTTGGTTCGCTCGCTCTCTGACTTTCTTCACCTTCTCTTGTGACCGCATGTCCGCCCCTCTGTCTGTTCCTCTCTCTAGCTCTTCCTTTCTGACTTCTAATGAGTCTCTCTTCTAATCTCCCCTCCCCAACCCTTTACTTACAGTTCATTCTAAGCACCTAAGAAAGCTGGTTAATTCTTTTTTTGTGTGTGTGGGCATCACTGCCTTTGGCGGTTGTGGGTGCTCCTGAGAGCCACCGCCGTATTTGAACTGCCAAGCCCGTGGGCGGCAGTTCCGCACTCAACCACTTACACCACCGGGGCTCAGCCCATAAAGCTGGTTAATTCTTAACAAACTTGTTCATTGCAAAATAATAATAATATATAAACTATTGAGGGTTCATGGGGGTGGGGGATTAGGTAGGGAGGGGAACTATGGGGAGCTGGTACCGGGGGCATAGGTAGGAGGAGGATGTTTTGAGACTGATGATGGCAGCAAATGTGCAAATGTGGTCTGCATGCAATTGACATATGTATTGATCGTGATAAGAGTTGTATGAACCCCTAATAAAATGATTTATTGGGCTGAGCCCCAGTGGCGTAGTGGTTGTGCGCGGGACTGCGGCCCACTGGGACAGAGGTTCAATTCCAGCAGTGGGGCTGGGCCTCCTACTCCCACCACCGGAGAGCAGTGATGCCCCCCCCCAAAAAAAAAGAAAAGAAAAGAAAAGAAAGGCTGAGCCCCGGTGGTGTAGTGGTTGTCCACGAGACTGCGGCCCACTGGGTTGGAAGGTCAAATCTAGCAGCAAGGCTGGGCCCCCTACTCCCACCACCAGAGGGCAGTGATGCCCCCCAAACAAACAAACAAAAACAACAACAACAACAAAAAAATGAACTTGCCATGTAAACTTTCACATCGAGCGCAATAAAATGTTTAAAAACAAAACAAACCCATAGAATTTGAAATAGGATTCTGGAATAAGAAAGAATTCTTCAATTAGTTAATGCTCTGGGTTTTACCTCTCTGAGGACTCCCGGGGGTATAGTGGTTACGTACACACTGACTGCAATCTCAAGATCTGTCATTCATAACCACCAGTGCCTCTACTGAAGAAAGACAAGGCTTTCTTCCCCCCGCTCTCCCCTCCCCTTTTTCCCCCCACATCACTGCCCTCTGGTGGGAGTAGGAAGCCCAACCTCGCTCCTGGAGAGCTGCTGCTGGATTTGAACCGCCAACCCTGTGGGCTGCAGTCCCGCACACAACCACTGCATCACCGGGGCTCAGCAGACAAGCCTATCTACTCCCAGCATGTATCGTGTTCCTGGAAACCCACAGGGGCAGTCCTGTGAAGCGCATCACTATGAACTGGAATCAACTTAACGGCAGTGAGAACAACATGATCAAGGGTTCACCAGGCAGGGGGGAGGAGGAGGGAGGGGCAATGACAAGCCGATACCAAGGGCTCAAGTAGAAAGCACATGTTGGGAGAATGATGAGGGCAAACAGCTGTCCCACTGGGCTTGACATCGTGGGTGGATGGATGGATTGCACTGAGAGTTGTACGAGGCCCCGATAGAATGATAAAAAAACAAACAAAATCTGTTCATTGCAATTCACGCTCTGTGTCTGCTTTCCTTTGGAAAGCTCATAATTCAGGGTAAAGGCTAGGTCTTTGCTTTTGCAGCAGCACCACCCCCCACCCCACCCCCCCTCGCCCAGTCGGGCTGGGAAAGAGACTAGACTTTCTATTCCTCAAGGGGGAAAGAGCTCCTATTCAAAACTAGTCCCAACTCAACATGACCTTAAAGAACAGAGAAGCCTGCCTGCCCTGTGGGTCTCCAAGGCTATACATTTTTTCCCTTATGATTTTAATGGGGGCTCTTACAGCTCTTATATTAAACATTCCATATATCACTTATATCAAGCATCTTTGTACACACGTTGCCATCTTCATTTCCAAATATTTCCTACTTAAGTCCTTGGTATCAGCTCCTCTTTCCCCTTCCCTTTTTTTTTTTTAATATAAATCATTTTATTGGGGCGTCTACAACTCCCATCGCGATCCATACATACATCAATTGTACGCAGGCCACACTGGCACACTCGTCATCATCCCTCTCAAGACAACCTCCCTCCACTTAAGCCCTCAGTACCAGTTCCCCATCTCTCCCCTCCCTCCCCGCAGTCCCTCCCCCATACCATTTTGACAGGTGTAGAAAGTGTCATTTTCCTCCCGTGGAGGAGCTGTTGGGAGTTGAGAAACCCCACTGTCTCGGAAACCCGCAGAGACAGTTTCAGCCGATTCCGTAGCTTGGTATGACTCAGAATAGACTCAAACACACTGAGCTTTTGGTTTGGGATCTTTCCAGAGCTCGCCCTGCCCCACCCCCAGGGGGAGTCCCTGCCCACTTTGAGAATCACCAAAGTATTCTTCTAGACAGTGGAATGACTTCCTCAACAGCCACGCACCCAACTTGCCGCGCACCCTGGGGTGACTGGGATTCTTAGTGGCAGTGACGACAAGGAGGCTCACCTGAGGGTCTGCAGTTTGCAGTTGGGGTGTCTGAGACCCTCACACAGCAGCAGCACTCCAGGGTCCCCCAGGTCATTGAGGCTCAGGTCCAGCTCCTTCAGGTTCGGGTTCTGCTGGAGAGCGGAGACCAGGTCTCCACAGGACGCCACTGTGAGGCGGCAGATCTTCAGCCTGTGCGAATCCATCGCAACACATGGTGTTTTCTTCAGGGTTACACTTTCAAACACATTGCCTAGAGGCTTGGATTCAATGCCCAGTCCAGGTCCCCAAGTTCAGCCACCCCCATCCGTCAGTGAAAGCTTGTGATGCTGAAAGGATTCTAGTGGAAGTTCTAGTCTAAGAGAAACCAGGCCTGTGCACGGGGTTGCATGAGTTTGGGCCAACTCATTGTTCATTAACAACATTTTCCAGTCATATCATGTGAGGTGATACATTCATTTTTGCCTCCAACACCTTGAAGATGGGTGTTGAACACTGGGATTACGGATCCGTGGGCTCCTTAAAATTATTATTCATTGTGGATCGAGGGGAAAGTTTACAGAACACACCATCGGTTGTCAATGGTGGCAGTTACATAATCTGTGGTCAATATGAGACTACTGAGAGCAAAGGAGTGGCATTTAGCCTGTCAGTCAGGTCACAGTTTGATGACCTCATTTGGAGGCGCTAAGGAGAGAAATAGCTTGCTGGAGATGGGACAAACACTCACCCCCTGCCAGATATTCCTGTTGACCAGACACATGGACTACACTAAAGCCCTGGAGCTAAAGGAGTCACATAGACACTCCCTGCCAGTGCTAGGTGCTTCCATTGCCACTGGATCCACAAGACTTTCCACCTACCGGCCTGTGATCTTCCTGCATTTGATGTCATTGCATGCATTGTGTGAGCCTGAAGAAGAATTTACAGATGGGTATCAGATATATGAGATAATATCTGATTGGTGGACTTGATTTGGACTGGGCTGGGATGGATGCTTAATGTGCAATTACTCTGTGATAGAAAGCTCTTTCCTATATACATAGGCGTGGCTATGATTTCTCTAGTCTACCCTAACACATATCCTCCACACCCCATACATTTCACTTCAGCTCCTTGAATGCCATCTTCTCAACATACTCCCTCCCTGGGTTTCCTGATTGCCTCCTCCTCACCCTTCCTTGTCTTTGGGTAAGTGCTGCTGCCTGTGGCTGATTGTGGTAAAGAGTGCTGTGGTGAAGGGAAATTTCCTAGTGTGAGTCTTCTGTGGATGACTCTGTGATTCTTCCTAAGTGATTAGGTGGGGCTTATCCAAGTAGGACGACTACAACATTCAGAGTGGGGACTAATTGGTTTTCGTTGCCCCTCCCTGGCTGCAAGGAGCTGGAGCAGAGAGAAACCCCAGGGATATCAGGCAGAAGAGCCCAGAGTGAGCATGTTAGAAATTTCTGTGTCTTCAGGAGTGGGGACTGAGACCCGTGCCTGTGGCACAAAGGCCATGGGGCAGAACAAAGTAGCCAGACCAAGACCAGAGGCCAAAGCTATGGGACACTGAGGACTGGGAAGAGATTGTTTATGGACAAGTTCTCTGTCCCCACGATTGAGGAAGCCTGGGTGGCCAGGATTCAGGGTAGAGGGAGGCCATCACCTTTGTGAGTTGGAGATGAGTCCTGGTCACATTCTAATTAATATTATTCCTCACAATACCCTGCCATCACAGTGCTGCCTTCAAGTGACCCCGTACGAGCGCATGACTGTTTGCTATCTGGCTGGTCCCTTTATCTATTGGAGAAGACATATTGCTATTGTTCTTCCTGCCCCCAATACTAGTATTAGGTTTCTCCCTCAAGGAACTCTATGGTTAAGATCGTGCCCACCTTGTTGTGTAAGTTGGTGTCTATGGCTGAGGGTGGGTCAGGGGGCAGTGGGGAACTTGCAGCTGTGGCAGTTACATAATCTCCTGTCAACTTGTGAAAGGGTAGAGTCTAGCCTGTCAATCAGATCACAGCTTGATGACCTCATTTGGAGGCACAAGGGATATTAGTAGCTCCCTGGAGGTCAAATACACTCACTCCCTGCAAGACATTCCTGTTGACATGGCATATGGAGCTACACTGATGGAGCTGGAGGAGCCACATGGAGATGCACACCAGTGCTGAGGTGCTTCCACCACCACTGGATCCACCACTGGCCTGTGATCTTCCTGCATTCAGTGGACGTCATTGCATGTGCTGGGTGAGTCTGAAGAGGAATTGATGGACTGGTATCCGACATATGGGTTAATATCGGAGTTATGGACTTGATCCGGACTGGGCTGGGAGATTTTCTTATTGTACAATTAAGCTTTCATAAAAAGTGATCTATTACATACAGATGGGTGAACCACGTGATGGAGAGGCTGAAGACTGGACACTTGGCCTCTGGCCGAGGAAAGGTGTTGTGGTGGGGGACCCATGACTGCAACCTGTCACCTGATCATTTGTGGGGACTTGTTCACTTCCCTAGTCAACCTCCTGCCTGTTGAGTACCATCTGTGAGTTCTGTGTGGCCACTGCCATGGACTAATAAACCCGGCAGAAAAGTGAGGGCTGGAGGAGGAGTGGTTGGTGTTGGAAGAGGTAAGAAAGATGGAGAGTGAGGGCTGAGCCCCGGTGGCGTAGTGGTTGTGTGTGGGACTGCGGCCCACTGGGATGGAGGTTCGATTCCAGCTCCACGGAGCAAAGGCTGGGCCTCCTACTCCCACCACCTGAGGGCAATGATGCCCTCCCCCAAAAAAAGAAAAAGAAAAGAAAGATGGAGAGTGGAGGTAGATCTGACCCCTGCTTCGTGGCAGTTGGTCTTGGGCTAGTGTGGACTTGGGAGTCTCCTCCTTTGGATAGCCAGAGATGGTCAGATATAGCCTCCACCATATACTCAAGTGGCCACCTCCCCAATGACAGGCCTATCTATTGCAGGGCTGAAAGTGGAGCCACGAGAGTGAGTTCAGCTCCAGGTTTAAAGGATGACGAAGGGCCTAGGCTTGAGGGTTCCACCAGTCTCTATCCGACCAGACCACTAAGCCTGGCCTTTTTAATGATTGTGAGTTTTGTTTCGTCTTTCTCCTCAGTGGGCGCACTTTTGTATCACTACCACCCAGTCCCCCACCTCACCCCCCACCCCTCAAGCTCACTCAGCACAACTGGATTTAGGTCATTGCCATTGGCCCCACCAGGAACGTACCACAAGGTCTGTAGCCGGCACATTGGGTGTCTCAAGCCTTGGCATAGCAGCTTCAGCCCCAAATCCTCCAGGGCATTGCCTGTCAGGTCTAACTCCACCAGATGCTGGTTGCTGCAGAGCACCGATGAGATCTCTTCACAAGCCCCAGCCTCTAGTTGGCATTTTCTCAACCTAAGAAAGAGGATGTGGTTGACCAGGGCACCATCTTGGTTGCCTGTGTCTTGGTCTATGTGTTCACCCAACATGCCTCTGTCTGTGTCGGGCTATTGGTATCGAGGGGAACAGGACTTCTTTTCTAGCACGAAGCCATCTGTGGTGGTTCAAGCCACCAGCCACTCAGAGGGAGAATATAGAGAATAGTGGTGGTGGTGGGGATACCATCCCTAGGTGGAGGGTGCTTTAACGCTCCAGTGTCGCTGCACAACAGAAAGCCACACTCTATCCTGGCTGATGGGCTAGAGTTGAAACATTTTTAAGTGTCATGAGGGCACAGAGTCATCTTTTATCTGAAAAGGGAGCCACAAGCCAAGGGCGTTTGGGAACCTATGCTAACGAGGGTCCCTTCGAGTCAGTCGCCTGGATGACAGTGGATGTTTTTGTTGCTGAGGGTTGCTCTCTGGGTATTTTCCTAATGTGGTGTCAATTTGAAGATTAAGAGTGGGGGATGGAGTCTAGCCTGTACGGCCTTCTGAGGATTCTGGGAAATGCTGATTTTCCTCCTTGGAAATGAGAGGAGACACAGTCTCTCTCCGCTGACTCCCTGTGAGACATCCCTGAGGAGAAGCCACACGCACCTACCCTGATGTAGCCCTGGAAGCTGGCAAAGCCATGTGGAGACCCGTCAGTGCTGAGATGAGATATTTACAATGCCCCTGGAGCCAAAGACTCTTTACCCACTGACTTGTGATTGTCCTGCATTTGACATTATTGCATGTGTTTCATGAGTCTGAAGAGGCCTTTATAGATTGGTATTGGACATATGGGCTAATACTGGACTGATTGACTTGATTTGGACTGGGTTGGGAGATTTTCTTGATATTCAACTGCGCCAGTATGTAAAATTCTTTCTTAGACACATATGTGTGTCTATGAATTTGTTTCTCTTATTTACCCAGACGAACACACTCTCTGTGGTGCACGTTGTTGGTCTCCTCTCCCTGAGAACTCCCGAGGTATTGACTGCACCACTGTTCGACACAGTAGTTGACCACCTAACATGGCATCTGCAGGACCTCCCCACTGAACCCCACAGGTTCATTTCAATGGGACGTGTGATCTCACATGTAGTCTCACCAGAAAAATATCTATCTATCATTTTGGTAGTCCCCTAATCTGGTGTCAATTTGAGGATGAAGAGTGTAGGGGTGGAGTCTAGCCTGTCAATCTGGAGAGAGCCAATGAGAGCTCTGTGTGGGCGTGGCTTTCTCCTCTGAGAATTCTGGGAAATGGGGTCCTTCCTTCTTGGAAGCAGGAGACTGCTCACTCCCTTGGACGCGCTCGACTGACAAGGCTGGCTCTCTGCAAGACATCCCTGAAGAGAAACCACGTAGACCTACCCTGATGTCGCAGATACCTGGACCTAGCGAAGCCATGGGGAGACCCCTGCCAGCGCTGAGATGTTTCCAACGCTGCTGGATCCAAAGGCATTCTACCTATCTGACTTGTGTTCATCTAGTATTCGGGGTCATTGCATGTGTCTTGTGAGTCTGAAGAAGACTTTATAGACTGGGACTAGATAGATGGGTTAATACCGGACTTATGAACTTGATATGGACTGGGCTGGGATGTTTTCTCAATGTCCTATTCTTCTTGTATATAAACCTCTCTCTTATATACATATGTGTGCTTGTGAATTTGTTTGTCTGGTCTACCCGGACTAACACATTTATATATAGATAGAAATAAAGAACCTATTTCCAGGAACAGAGACTCACTGGATCTTCTGCAGCCTGCAATCGGGGTGCCTGAGCCCTGCAGAGAGCAGCTTCATGCCCGGCAGGCCCAGACTGTTACTGCTGAGGTCCAACCTCCGAAGGTTCTTGTTGGTCATCATGGCGGCCGCCAGGTCCTCACAGGCTGAGCTGGATACC